>RXON01004161.1:0-39683 GCA_009667805.1 Leptobrachium leishanense | reverse complement strand
CAGTGTGCCATCATAACACTGGTATTATGGCATACTGGTATGTATATGGCACACTCCTATGCATGGCACACTGGCATTTTGGCATACTCCTATACATGACACCAGGGCCGCCATCAGGGCATTACAGCCCATGCTGCAGTAAGGGGCCCGGCCGACTGGGGGGGCCCGCCATCGGTAGCTTTGATTACTTTAGGCCGCAGGCCTCTGGAGGAGGTACTGCGGCCTACTTGGGCCTGGCTGCCCTGTGAGCAGCAAGATGGCCGCCGAGTCACGTGGGGAGGGGGCCCCAGGCCCACACTGGGTGACACCCTCTTGGAGGGTGACACCACTCAGGGCCAGCCTTTGTATCATCCTGCCTCTGTGTGCTCATCCAGCGCTGTGTCTCTGTGGGGAGAGATCAAAGCTGTGCTGAGAAACTCCGCCCCCGGCCGGCACAAGCCCCGCCTCTCCATGTGACAGCCGTGGGTCTGGGAGAGGAGGGGGAGCATCCCTTCCACCATCATGGCTGCCCCTTGCTTCCCCTGGCTCTGGAGTCTGCACACTGCCTGCCCTGCCCCTTCCTCACACAGCACCACCTCAAGCACGTGCCTGTGGATGGGAGAAGGAGAGAAGCCAGGCTGAGGAGCAGCTGCCCTGACACCCTGCACATGCTGGATCTGGACAGAGGCAGGTAACAGATGCTGCACTGGGAAGGGTAGAAGAGGGGGGCTAGAGAGGTGACAGAATGTACACTGTGGGCTGGGGGGGGGTGATAGAGAGAACACAGGGGGCTGGGGAGAGGTCAGTCAATCCATCCATCCAACTGTCCATCCATCCCTGTCTATCTGTCCATCCATCCCTCCATCCATCCCTGTCTGTCTATCTGTCCATCCATCCCTCCATCCATCCCTGTCTGTCTATCTGTCCATCCATCCCTCCATCCATCCCTGTCTGTCTATCTGTCCATCCATCCCATCCATCCCTGTCTATCTGTCCATCCATCCCTCCATCCATCCCTGTCTGTCTATCTGTCCATCCATCCCTCCATCCATCATTGTCTGTCTATCTGTCCATCCATCCCTCCATCCATCCCTGTCTGTCTATCTGTCCATCCATCCCTCCATCCATCCCTGTCTATCTGTCCATCCATCCCTCCATCCATCCCTGTCTGTCTATCTGTCCATCCATCCCTCCATCCATCCCTGTCTGTCTATCTGTCCATCCATCCCTCCATCCATCCCTGTCTGTCTATCTGTCCATCCATCCCTCCATCCATCCCTGTCTGTCTATCTGTCCATCCATCCCATCCATCCCTGTCTGTCTATCCATCCATCCCTCTGGATGTAACGCTACATTCCTAGAGTTAAAACGTGGGCGCTAGGGAGGAAAAACTGCGCCCGCAGTTTTCACCCTTGCGCCCGCGTTTTAATGCTAGATTACAATACAGGCGCAAAAAATGCTGCTTGCATTGTTACTGCGCGTTAACACCCGGGATGCTCGCGGCAGCATTAAGCGCAGCTGCGCGCATCCTCTCAATGGAGTCCATAGGACTCCATTGAAGCAGACGCCGGCAGTCACATGACCAGCTGGATCTCGCCTTGCGAGATCCGGACGGTGAGTGCAGTGATACTCAGTGGGATACTGCAGGGACTTTTTTCCCCAGTCTTAACCTGAGGCCTGTTCAATACCTCAGCAGCTGCTGAATTGCTGCAGCGCAGCAATTCAGTTTGCTGCAGCATTGTCGTTGAACCCTTTGGATGCGAATTTTGAATCCAAAATGGCCGACAATTTCTTAATGAAAAATTCAGATTGTTTTTCGTATGACTCGGACAAAATATAATAAAGAGAAGCAGTCAGCACAATTCCGTTTTGTATGCACACACCACAAATGATAGTTTTTAATGAATAAACGTTATGTTTACTTCTGAAACAATATATAAATTGAACTGTAATATATGTCTATGTGCAGGGTGAAATAATAAATAAATATTTTGTGCTTTGGTGAACAAAAACCTCAAAATTAACATTGCTGTAGGGAATTATTACTTGCTTCGAGGCGGCGGCCATCTTGCTATAGGGCATTGTTACTGGCTTCATGCGGCGGCCATCTTTAAAACGTCACACGAAGCATCTCCTCGGGTCGCTGCAAGTGCTAGGTTAGCACTGCTGAGCGCTGAGCGGTTGAACGGCGTTCAATGCAAGTTGCTAACTTAGCACTTGCAGCGGCTGAGGTATTGAACAGGCCTCCGCTCCCACCGGCCAGAGGAGGCGGTCCTCGCCGTGGGACAGGAGGTGAGTATCTGCTCACTTTTTTAATTTTTTTGGATGGTGTTAACGGATTCTGCAGAAGCGGAATCCGTTAACACCAGGTTCTGGCTGTGGTTAACTTTCCACTAACCAGAGCTGAATGATAATCAGCGCTGGGACTTTGTAATCCTAACGCTGATTAACACTTTGTGCTCCCCATGTTAAGTATAGGGAGCGAAAGTACAGTAACCTCGCGCTGAAAAGCACAAGATACCAAACGCAAACGGGTTACTTAACCCATTAGCGTTTGGATTGAAATATGCGTTAAATACTTGGGCTAACGTTAATGCTCACTCAGGTGAGTGTAAACGTTAGCACCAAGTATGTAATGTGGTCCATTGCCTTTACTGTTAGAGGTCTATTGCTGTGGATCCTGTGTACGTTCATACTCCCTGCCTTTACTGTTGGAGGTCTATTGCTGTGGTGCTCTGATATGCTCATACGCACTGCACATTACTGAGAGTTCTGTTGCTGTGGTGCTCTGATATGCTCATACGCACTGCACATTACTGAGAGTTCTGTTGCTGTGGTGCTCTGATATGCTCATACGCACTGCACATTACTGAGAGTTCTGTTGCTGTGGTGCTCTGATATGCTCATACGCACTGCACATTACTGAGAGTTCTGTTGCTGTGGTGCTCTGATATGCTCATACGCACTGCACATTACTTAGAGTTCTGTTGCTGTGGTGCTCTGATATGCTCATACGCACTGCACATTACTGAGAGTTCTGTTGCTGTGGTGCTTTGCCAGTGGAATTATTTAATTATACTTTTATGCTACATTGTTTGCACGAATACACATTTTGTGTGGTTTTAAAGGTATTGGGAGCAACACTCTGTAATCCGATCTTGATTCATATTTTTTTTTAATAAAAAATTGAATTTTTTACTGTCTTAACTTATTTGAACCAGATAGATACTTTTTTATGTTAAATGTGCTGTTGTGCGAACAATATGTGTGATTTTAAGATATTGGGACTAACACTCTGTAATGTGATCACGATTCACATTAAAAATTTATTTCCTTTGGGGAGAGGGGGGGGGCCCTATTCTGAGGGTCAGTAAGGGGCCCCAAAATTTCTGAAGGCTGGCCTGGTGCCTGGGTTAACCCCCGCAACGCCGCCGATCGGGAGGTCCAAAGGACCTCCCCCCTCCCTTTCAGGCGCCTCCTCCGCACATGCGGGGGGGGCGACTGAATTAGGTGTCATCGCGCTGCCGCGATGACACCTAATTTCAGCGGCTGCGGTTCCGGATGCTGGGCTGACATCGAGGATGTCAGCCCGCACCGGGGGGGCCAGCGATCGGCCGGAACCCGGCCGAACGCTGACCCCAAAGGGAGGACGCGCTCAGCGCGTCCTCCGCATACCAGCAGTAATGCGGAGGACGCGCTCAGCGCGTCCTCCGCATTGAAGTGGTTAATCAATAATGTTTGGCTCGGGCTAGATTATGTTTTTTCTGATAGAGAACAGTCTAATTAATAGAAAACTAGTCCGTTTGGGTTGAGCCAAGATGATTTTTATAGAGAAAATCACTAGTTACTTATTAATTTTTTACCATTAAAACAAGTGGAGTGGGGGGGGGTGCCAGTTATCTGGATTAATTTATTTCATCATATGATTGTGTTAGAATTGTCCAATTGTTCGATATACTTTTTATTGACATTATTCTTTGAGGAACAAGATCCTGGGCGAATAAGCAGCTAATTTCATTCACTAAATAAGAAGCTGCCTGAATAAGAAGCTATCTTCAGTGTGAGAATAAGGAGCTAACTTCAGCTTCATTTATTCTGGAAATATTCCTGAATTGACTCCAGAAATCCATCTGCAGGAACTAAAAAACGATTAAAAAACTTTAAATGCAGGAAAAAGTGTCCAATATGACAGTTACAAAAAGCCTCTGAGTGGGGGGAAAATACCCTTTATATATATATATATATATCACTGTTACTGCCCCCACTGGGAGAGTATTCCATGTAACAGTCAAGGGGGGGCTGCCTCACTCACTCTCTCACTGTGTGACTGACAGGGGGGGCTGCCTCACTCACTCTCTCACTGTGTGACTGACAGGGGGGGCTGCCTCACTCACTCTCTCACTGTGTGACTGACAGGGGGGGGCTGCCTCACTCACTCTCTCACTGTGTGACTGACAGGGGGGGCTGCCTCACTCACTTTCTCCCTGTGTGACTGACAGGGGGGGGCTGCCTCACTCACTCTCTCCCTGTGTGACTGACAGGGGGGGGGCTGCCTCACTCACTCTCTCCCTGTGTGACTGACGGGGGGGCTGCCTCACTCACTCTCTCCCTGTGTGACTGACAGGGGGGCTGCCTCACTCACTCTCTCCCTGTGTGACTGACAGGGGGGGGCTGCGTCACTCACTCTCTCCCTGTGTGACTGACAGGGGGGGGGCTGCGTCACTCACTCTCTCCCTGTGTGACTGACAGGGGGGGGCTGCCTCACTCACTCTCTCCCTGTGTGACTGACAGGGGGGGGCTGCCTCACTCACTCTCTCCCTGTGTGACTGACAGGGGGGGGGCTGCCTCACTCACTCTCTCCCTGTGTGACTGACAGGGGGGGCTGCCTCACTCACTCTCTCCCTGTGTGACTGACAGGGGGGGGCTGCCTCACTCACTCTCTCCCTGTGTGACTGACAGGGGGGGGGCTGCCTCACTCAATCTCTCCCTGTGTGACTGACAGGGGGGGGAGCCTGGTCGGGCGCCTCACTTGTTCCTGTGTCTGGCAGGTGTGGGGGGGGGGCAGCTGGGTCGGGGAAGCGTGTCACTACCTTCCTGCGGAGGGAGTGGGTGTCGGCGGCCATGCAGTTTCCTGGTTTGAAGCAGGAGCAATGCTAGTTGTCAGTGCGGCTGCGCATTGTGTCATGTGACCGGTGTCGCAGCGTGCGTGACGTAGGTGTCTCTTTGTCCAGAGAAGCTGTGCTTGTCCTATAAATTGTAAATAAGCTGTAGGGTTTTTAGTGAAAAGAAGTGCTAATATGAAGATTAGTGCATCCCATGAAGAGAATGAGTATTTTTTTAAAATTAAATAAAGCAAAACATATAGCTCCCCTGACTGGGCTCGAACTCTGGGCTTCAGCACATAAGGTTCAGCGAACATTCTCATTGCCCTGCACCTAACCGCTAGGCCATCAGGGAAGCTTTGTAACAGAGGTTCAAATAATATATTTGACTCTACAAACTGCTGCAACGGGAAGTGATGTCACAGTTTCAGGCATAGTCTGTATCATGCCCGGGCTGGGAGAGAAAATAAGCCCGGGGCATTTTGGATTGGGCAGCACACCGGCCATGATCCAAATAAAGCCAATCAGCCGCCAAATCGGGGGGAAAAAAATTATATGAAAAAAAAATGCTATTTTTTAAGGGCGTTTAAAACAATAAAAATCCATGAAAATAATAAAAAGTCTTATTAAAAAAATATATAAAATGATCTGTTACAGAATAAAATAAAGCGATGACAAAAAGGAATAAAAAATTATTGCCTAAAGAAATCCAGAAAAATACCTAAAAATAAGTCTTTTTGCTGGAACTGAAAAGAATAAAATGTTAATAACACAAGCGATAATATTTTTTTTACATTGAATCTTATGAGTTTCACCTCTTTAAACCTGTAGAACTGAATCACGGAAAAATCGGGGAAAAATGGGAATTCCGCAAACATTTCAGTGCAGTTCAGCGTCTCTGAATAGATTAACCATTACTTCTCTATGGGACAATTTCACGGCCGCCAAAGATCAATGTATTGTGGTGATCTGAGGCGAACTGCACCGTATTCCGCTGTCAATTCGCCAGTATTTGGAGAATTTACAGCTCTCTGAAAAGCTGAACTGACACAAAATTGCACCGTACAATGGATTTAACCATTCAAATCAAATCAAAATAAGCTTTATTGGCAGGACCAAATACATTTTAGCATTGCCAAAGCATATGGGGGGGGGGGGTAATGGGACATATATATGGGGGGATTGGGCAATCCATGGACATTATCAGGAATAAGGGATAATGTGAAGGGGGCGAGCCCGTGTTGGGGATTTATAAGTCCAGGATCTCTCATGTTCCTCTCAGTCTGTGACGTATTGGGCAGATATTTTCACCGCCGGCTCCTCTTCTCCCAGTATGATGTGGAGTTTCCTCGTCTCTTCTATAGAGGTGAAGTCCGGGATGAGAGCGGAGAGTCTCTGGAAGTGACTTTCCCTCATGGTTTGGGGTGGTCCTTGTTGGCCAGTAGGGCTTTATAAAGGAAAAAAAGTGTCATCTGCGCTCGTTTCTATGTATTCCAAGTACAACAAAACACTATGAGGTTTTTGTTTGTTTCAATGGCCATTGCAACGTAAGCTCACTCGCCACTTCACGGCACCTCTTTATAGAGTGAGCACCTCTTTGTACTTGGAATACATAGAAACGAGCGCAGATGACACTTTTTTCCTTTATAAAGCCCTACTGGCCAACAAGGACCACCCCAAACCATGTGGACTGCAACAACTCATATCCACCCTGATCATCCAAAGCCCCCATGAATGCATTCTGACAAAATGTCAAATAAAGGCCCTAATTAATGATTCCAGGGAAAACTATATCAGAGAATGGAGACATGATATAGCAAACTCCCAGAAACTCACCATTTACCAATCCTTACAGAGAGAATACAAACTGGCCCCATACCTGGAGCTACTACAAGACCCCAAGGACAGACAGATCCTGAGCCGGTACAGACTGAGCGCCCACAGCCTGGAAATCGAATCAGGGCGGCATACCCAGGGAGAATAGACTGTGCCAGCATTGTGACCAGGGGGCCCTGGAAGATGAGGTCCACTTCCTCCTACAGTGCCCCAAGTACTCAGCACTGAGGGAAACTCACTTCCAAAGACTCTCTGTAACGTACCGATTTATTCAACCCCCCAGCATATCAATTATCTTATTCACCCCCCACACCATTTCATCTTATTCAGCCCCCACAGCATTTCATTGTCATCTTATTCAACCCCACAACCCAGCATATCGTTGTCACCCCCAGCATATCAATGTCACCATATCATTGTCACCCCCTTCCCCAGCATATCATCACCCCGCTCACCATTGTCACCATATCATTTCCCCCCCACTCACCATTGTCACCATATTGCACCCCCACTCACCATACCATTCCCACCCCCCTCGCTCACCATTGTAACCATACCATTTCCTCCCCCTCGCTCACCATTGTCACCATATCATTGTCGTCGTCCCCCCCCCACTCACCATACAATATTGAAAAATCTTCTGGTCTGGAGGAAGCAGGCTGGTGGGTTGGACCGTGCGCTTGTTTGAATGTTCTGCTCTGACGCTGTGGGCCCTGCCCGCATCACGTGAGAGGGCGGCAACATTGCAGCGTCTGCCGAGATTGTGTTTATAATCTAGGCAAGCACATGCTGCTGCGCGGCCGCAGCAGTTTGGGAGGGAGTTCGCCGCTGGGCCAGACAATCAAAGCTCTGGTGACTGGGGTCTGGATACCAGAGCTGAGGGCCCACTGCACATGGCAGAATCGGGTCCCTACTAACCTGAGTTCCTTCTCCGGTGTTGTAACGTTCTTCTCAGGAATTAAGAATTAAATTAATAATATTTTTACTTTATAAATTCTTATTACTTTTATTAAGTTTATTTACAAATGAAACAAAAAGTAGAAGAAGACATTTGGTTCTCAATTAAAAGGTATTTCAATGTATCCCTGCTTGCCGAAAAAGAAATATTAGTTAACCTGTGAACTTTTTGTCAAAGCAGTGGGATGAAGAACTAGGGTTGAAGAACAGTGGGACTAGGGTTGGTGTCACCCGGTGCGGTAACTTATTGTGTCACCCCCCCCCCCCGAGTTTTACAGATTTTTTTTTAACTACTCTTACTCTTAAATCAGTACTCCCATATAACACTGAATGCTCATACACACAGTGCACATTACTGTGAGGTTTATTGCTGTTGAGCTCTCTCATATGCTCACACAACTTTTTGCCAGCTGCCAGCAAGTACGTTGCCTGTTCGAAGGCAGTGAAAGCACACATGGATTGTTGTGGACAAATATGTATATATTCGCTTTTATAATATTCAAAGGCTTAGAAAGAGGCCTAGAAAAATGCTCATTTAAGTAGTTTAAGTGGTTAATCAGGATTTAAGAATCAAATGCATATTATTGTTTAACACGCTATCTTAGCCGATTGTTTTTGTACGCACATGTAGTTTCTTTTTCCAAGTATCAAGAAGAGAATGTTTTGGAACATCTTGGAACGTCCTGTAACAACGTCCTTGATGGCTAAGGGGACAACCGGAGACGCTGATGTTTTATTTTCTTTAACTGTTATTAAACAAATGTCTGTAATTTCACAATATTAATGACGAATAGAATGTTGGGCAACAGCCTGTTTTCGTTACGTGCGAAGTAGCATAAAGCCTTGTAAATTGTCAATAAAGGTCAGAGCAATCATTGGCTTTGAAGCCACATAGACGTATTCCTTGTCTGTGTGATTTCTTTATGCGCGCATATATCTGATTTCTCCACCGAATTAGAACAGAGACTGGCATCCGAGGAAGGACTCCATTGTCCACTTCAGGATATATATTGCTCCCAGCAGCTCTGGATATATTGCCCCCAGCAGCTCTGGATATATATTGCCCCCAGCAGCTCACCCATGGATATATATTGCCCCCAGCTCACATATGGATATATTGCCCCAGTTCACAGGTATATATTTCCCCCAGCAGCTCACCCATGGATATATATTGCCCCAGCTCACATATGGATATATTGCACCTCAGCTCACATATGGATATATTGCGCCTCAGCTCACACATGGATATATTGCCCCAGACCAGCTCACACATGGATATATTGCCCCAGACCAGCTCACACATGGATATATTGCCCCAGACCAGCTCACACATGGATATTGCCCCTGATCTCATGGATACTGCCCCCAGCACACATGGATATGCCCCAGCTCCTCTCATGGATATTGCCCCAGCTCCTCTCATGGATATTGCCCCAGCTCCTCTCATGGATATGCCCCAGCAGCTCATGGATATGCCCCAGCAGCTCATGGATTTGCCCCAGCACCTCATGGATATGCCCCAGCACCTCATGGATTTGCCCCAGCACCTCATGGATATGCCCATGCAGCTCATGGATTTGCCCCAGCAGCTCATGGATATGCCCCAGCACCTCATGGATATGCCCCAGCAGATGGATACTGGCCCAGCTCCTCATGGATATGCCCCAGCAGATGGATACTGGCCCAGCTCCTCATGGATATGCCCCAGCAGATGGATACTGGCCCAGCTCCTCATGGATATGCCCCAGCTCACCTCCGCCGCGTTTTTTCGCTCCCTCAGAGCGTCCGGCGGCGCGCAGCTTGACCAGCCGCGATTGGCTGGTGACCAGATTGGCTGGTGACGTTTCCTCCAGGCGAGCGCCGAAGCTGCATGCTTCGGACGCTCGCAGGGAGCGAATACACGGCGGAGGGTGAGACACCCGCCCTTAGGGTAACGGTGTCACCCTAAAGGCGGGTGTCACCTGGTGCGGGCTGCACCCCCCGCCCCCACGTTACGACGCCAGTGCTTCCCCAGGACGTACCAGGGTGGGAATCGAGATCGGGCCTACATCCCACGGCCTCCCCTTGGCGGCCATCTTGAAGCCCTCTGCAGCACCTCGCGCTCTCCACATTTGTGCTAACACCATGGGCAAGAAGACGACTCGGAAACCCCTCCTCGCCGAGGGTCACGGACTGCGGGACATCCGTGACTCCGTCGGTGCTGATGGGAGGCGGAGCACGTTACCTCTGGAAACCTCCACTTCGCGTGGGCTAGAGTCTTCGGAGGAGGGGGAAGACACCTGCTCGGAGACGGCTGGCACCGCAGGGGGATCCCCGTTATCCCAGATTACCCCGCAGCGGTTACAACCTGCCCATACAGAGACATTTGTGAGCACTGTGGCTTCTTCTGTGGGACCCCTTCCTACAGCGGCCTTGGTGGAGAGAGCTGTGGATACTGCTCACCTGCCCTCAACTAAGGGAGATCTTCAGCAGCTGCTCATCGACACGCAGGCCACATGGCAGGCTGATATCCGCGGACCGACCTGGAGGCGGCTCGGGACCACTTGATGACCCAGGTGGATTCTTTGCAAAGTCAGGTGGATCACCTCACGAGAGCAGTGGCCCAAGTCGAGTCGCGACACAGACGTCGTAATTTCAGGTCCGTGGCATACCGGAGTCTGTCCCATCTGGGGAGCTTTTAAGACTTCTTAACCGACTGGCTACTCACCTGCTCCAACGGTGGCGGGATGAACCTGCTGTCTTTGGATCTATGACACGCCTGTGAAAATCTCCGATGGCTCCGAGTGATGTACCCAGAGATGTTCTGGCGGTGGCTCGGGATCCTTCTCTGAAGTCTCAAATTATGGCTATTCCTGCTTCCCGCAGCCCGGTGGCCGTTGAATCACTGTCACTTTCCTTGTTCCATGACCTACCATTCTCGACCCTGTTGGCACGCCGACACTTCAGGGAGGTGAAACTGCGCTTGCGAGCTGCAGAACTTCGCTACCGATGGGGTGCCGCTGATTCCCTGGTGATCACCCATAATGGGGTTCAGCATGTTGTTAACACCCCATAGGAGGGGTGGATACTCCTGTCTATGCTGGATGTACTACGGGCACCGGATCCCTTGGCTCTAGATTGATTTCTATGACGGCTGTGGGTCCTACTTAATACCTACCCTGTTTTATTTGTCCTCGAGCCTCCTACCCCTGCGCTGATTGTGTTTTTTTGACTGATCTCGGAGGCCTGTTCCCCCCTCCCTCAGGGAACATTTGTAGTATCTTATTCTGCGGACATCCTTGATTCCACTGTTCTCTGATCTGACACGTATGCCGTTTATTCATGATGGACTGTTTTGGCTGAATTGGCCGACCACTTCTGCTTGTATTTTTACCCTCACCTTCTGTCTGTCCTTCTGACCGAACGTATAGCGGTGCCTGCAGAGTTTAAGGGCTAGGTGCTGGAGCATTTGATTCCACACCCTTTTTTTTTTTTGGGACACTGGGTAGTATCCTGGGAGAGATGCTAGGCTAGCTACCTAGGCTCTGGCCGTCCTCTCAGCCCCAGGTCTCCCGGCCTTATGGCCTCTTCCATGGCCCTCAGTCTCCTGGAGGTGACCGAGGTGAGCTTGGAATGCCGTAATTTCCAGGGCAGTCCCCCCCTTTTTTTTTCCTGTTTTGTTGTGCTCCCTTCTGAGGCTGCCCTCCAGTCTTCTTTGCGTTACGTTTTCCCGATTCCCCTCACCCCTTATTTTTAATATATTTGATGCTTGACTTATTCTATATTTCATATCTGGTTCGCCATACGTGGCCGCTGTTTCTTCATGTTTGTTATCTTGAATTGCTGACGTGATTTCAAAATAAAAAAGGGGTGGGATGAATATATTAAACAGGATACCTATATCTCAAGAAAAGAAGATGATACAGGCGTGAAAATTGGTATTTACAGTCTTGATTAATAAAAAAGCGATTTTGTTTTGCAATATGCGTAGTGTATGTAACGTTTGTGCATCCATACACACGTTATGTATCTCGTGTAACTTAGGTACATTTCACACAAGCTACGTGAGCGCCTGGTCAGAGTGATGGATTGATGCTGCGTGCGGAGCTCAAAATCACGTGTTTCTCCCTGAACGAACGCTGCTACAAGTGCTCGGATATAGACATGATGATGTCAGCACGCAAAGTGGGGTGAGAAGGTGGGGGGGCACTGCAGACAGCCTGACCTTGTTGATAATCTTAAAGTGGTCAGGGTGGGTAGTGTGTCCTTTTTAAAATTATTTCATGAACCAACTGAGTGAGGGGAGGGACTGGAGAGGGAGTGAGTAGAGCAAGAGACTGGACCTGAGTTTGGGAGGTAGTTTGCGAGGAAGGGCCCAGACGTGAGGGAGGCAGGGAGGGTGGGGTTGTGGTATAGAACTCCAGCTCCAAGTAGGGATAAAACACCAGTTACACACCTCCAACCACCCAGTGGCAGCACCCCACAGTCTGTGTCATAGTTCTGCTACTGCTGTAAACCAAATAAAAACAAGTTGGTGAATTCCACCATAACCCTAGAACTAAATCATATACGCAGTAACGCAGCTGTCACGTCTTCTCCAATCAGATAACTCAGCCTAACTCTAAACATTGTGTGCTTTACACAGCCTGATTAATCGACCAACCGATTAGTTGTCAACAATTTCCATTATCGATTATTCTTATTATCGATTAGTTGTCAATTAATCGATTAGTTGTTTCAGCCCTAACATACTCACCTCTCCGATCGGGGTCCCGCAGTGGCCTGACTGTCTTGAAGTCACAGCGTTCCATGGGACCCCTCCCGGTGCACTGATGTCATCACGCCGGTGATAGGGTCTGGATTAGGGTTTTGATTCTCCTGTTATTTCCTTTAACCCTTTCACTATCTGAATCGAATTATCTGGATTTTGCAGGGTAATACATTGAAAAGCAATTATTTGTGTATTGAAAGTCATTTTCATGCCTTTTTAAAGCAAGATTAGTGTATTTTACACTGCGTTTTCTGACAAAGGAGGCGAGAGGGAGGGTGGGGGGGCGCTCTACACAGCCCGACCACTTTAAAGCTGTGAGTCTTCTAAATAGCAGATCTTTCATTAAAACAATGACACGAAGCTGAGACACATTATAGAACTGACTTTAAACAACAATGTCAACATGTTAATATGAGACTTGTGCACAGAAAGACAAATTTGGATTGTTCAGATGGATTCAGGTGATAATTTCGGCTGTTTCGGTGAACCAGTTTTAGTTCGTGACGTGATCTGGTTCTTCTGAAATTGTTTTAACGAAATTGGTTTCAGGCGAGACAAATCACATTATGAAGTCCACTGGCAGTGCATGGCAGCGTAAATGTTTATTCAGCGACACCTGGACAGCGCGTGCTAACCAGCTGCGAATGTAAAAGAGAAAAAGGTTAAAACATATAGGGGGAGGAATGGCCTCCGTAACACCCTATGCCCCAGCTCGACATGTCAGTGACCGCCAGGGATCAAGTCCCAGAAAAATAGTGGAGGAAACTCATCAGGGGTTATTCAATAAGAGCCGAAGTTGCCGCCGAATTGCACCGAACTGTGAATTTCCCCGTACGGTGCAATTTCATAGCAATTCAGGTATTCAGAAAGCTGGCAATTCGCCAAATATTGGCGAATTGCCAGCAAAATATGGTGCAATTTGCCTCAGATCGCCACATTTCAGCGACCTTCGGCAGCAGTGAAATTCCCCATAGAGAAGTAATGGTTAATCTAATAAGAGAATGCCGAAGTGCACCGAAAAAATTGGCGAAATGCCCAGATTTTAAGTTCTTCTGTTCGGCGGGTTTAAACAAGCGAATCCAATAGGTTTCAATGTGAAAACAATATTGTTTTCATTATTCTTTTCATTTGCAGAAATTAAGTCTATTTATTTATAAGAATTTTTTAAACTAAATTTTTGATTCCCATTTTTTTAAAATTCTGTAACAGACATTTTTATTATTTTTTATAGGACCATTCTTATTATTTCTTTGCATTTTCATTGTATTAAACGCCTTTTAAAAATTGAATCTTTATTTTTTACCCCAGTTTGGAAACTGATCGGCTTTTATTGGCTGTGCCCGGTGGCTGATCATTGGCTGCGTCCGCCGATCTAATCAGTTGATCGTCGGCTGCATTCGCGGTCGGTGGGTTGATCGGCGGCAATCGGCAGACCTCTTCAGCACACTTTGGGGACCCTGCGGTGAGTGCTGAATTCAACGCAGGGGCGGCATATTGAACTCGTCACCGTGCTCTCTGAATAGCCCCTCTCAATATTTCTGCCCCCAAATTAAATAAAGAAATACTGCACAAACTGCATTCCCATGAGTTCCTGCTCCACCTGAGCGGTGGTGACACGACACAGCTTTGTTTCACAAATGGTGCGTTATCCAAAAAAAATATTCACCAGCAATGTCTTTTCATGTAAAACATACAATAAATACTGATGAGCTGAAAAAGTGCATAAGGTGGAACACTGTCATGTATGTCTGTGCAAACATTCTCAATGTCAATGGTAGAGGATATAGTGTTAAAACATAACTTTTATTTGGCCAGATAGACGTTTATATTCCGGACCACTAGGGGGCCTGAGAGGACATGAAACAGTAAAAATCAAGCTCTATGTGAGCTTGCAAAAAAATAAAAACAAACACGTGTATCGAAATTGCCTAAAGACACGGGGATACTGATGGACCTGTATTATTATTATTAATGCATTAACTTAAGAGGACCCTATTTCATTAAAGGGTCTCTTGTTTATATGTCTCCTTGATCCCCCTATTCACAGGTGGTCTAGATTAGCCAAAGTTGCTATACTTGGGAGGATTGAAAGTAAAAGCCCGTTTTTCCACGGGATTCTGTAAATGGTTGCTATGTTTCTGATAAAAGCAAAGGTAAATCAGGAGAGCGAGCCTTCTAGGGGTCACCAGATATAGAAACGTATAGAAACCATTTATTACCTGCCTTCTCTAACAAGTGTACTGGCAGGTGTTAAGAAATCCTTTGGAGGGCTGAACTGGCCCACACCGAGAGGTGGCTGTTTGTGGCTTTATAGAGAGTCAGCTTACCGGCTACCTAACAGAAAACATGAAGTCTTCATGGGGTCACAGCAAATTGCTATACCACAATACAAAAAGACAGTGGCTCGGTCCTCATTTTCCTACAGAGCACCACAATTATGGAATAACCTCCCAGACACCATCAAATCTTCCCCCAGTCTTAAGTCACTCAAAAGCTCCTTACTAACATACCTCAATACAGAATGCACCTGTAAACATGTAACCTAGTGACTATATTTCCTACATATTTTTTCTGTTAATCTGTATATTTGGTTTTTTTTTTAATATCTTGCATTGTATTACTTTGTATTTCTGTAACTGTAACACTTCAATGTTCTTGAACCCAGGACATGCTTGAAAACGAGAGAAATCTCAATGTATCCTTCCTGGTAAAATCCTTTATAAATAATAAATAAATAAATAAATAGATAGAAAAAGTAGGAAACATGCTTAACATTGCTGCTCTCTATAAATGATTGCTATGAGCCACCTTCTCAGAGTGCCCCGGCATTACCAACCTCTATTTCAAGGCAGAACCGGTGAAAGAATTAAAAATGGCATAAAGAAGTTGCTAAAAAGCTCAGCTCATCATGGATGTGATATATTAGCTTGTGTAGCTCTACGCGTTTCGCCCGTAGGGCGTCATCAGGAGCTATTCGCAAAGATGGATTTGTGAGCAGAGACCGTCTCTGCAGCAATATCAGGGTTATTCAAAGAGAATCGAAAAGTCACCGCACGTTCGGTGACTTTTCGTTCTCTTCAATTCGGTGCAATTCGGCGACCCTGCGGTGTATTCAGCAAGCACCACAGGGCCGTCGTAGTGCAGGGAAAATCAGCCGCAAACCCGCCGAACACTCACTTCAAAACCCGGTGAAGGCACACCGAAAATCGCAAAAACATCTGGATTAACCCCGCCGAAAACGCCGGAGAAACCCGAGCAGCCGCCGATCAAAGCGCAGAGCAGTCGCCGGAAAAACCCGATACCGCAGACGAATGGAGTGAAATAAAAAAAAAACAGTAGGCTTGAATGTTTGAAAAGTGAAACGCTGTTTGCAAAGAAACTACAGAACGAAAATGTCTGAAATTTTCATATAAGATCCAATGAATGATAATAAAAAGGGCTGTTACAGAAAAAAAAAAAAACGATTTAAAAAAAAAATGGGAAAAAAAGTTTCGCTAAAAAATCCTGAAAAATGCCTAAAAGATCCTAAAAAATCTATAAATGAAGAGACTTTTTACTGCAGAATATTATAATCAACGGTTTATTATTGCTTATATTTCTTAGGAATATTTTTAACATTGAAGCCTATGGGATTCGCCTGAATAAACCTGTCGAATGAAATCACCCAACAGCAGGCAAATTCAGCAACTTTTCACTGCTGGTTTGTGTTCTCTGAATAGACAAAGCATTGCTTTTCTATGGGGTTTTCACTGCCCTCGAACAGGCACCGTATGTGCAGGAAATTTGCCAAGATTTGGCACACTGCCTGCTCTCTGAATAGCCGAATGGCCAAGAAAGGTAACCGTACCCTGAATTTCACTGTTCGGTTCCCTTTCGGCCCCAATTCGGATCTCTTTGAATAACCCTGTATGTGTTAATCACAATGTTTTCCCCTGGTTTTGTGGCATTTCAGCGGTTAATGGGTATTCAAGATGTAGCACTGGGTACAGTTTTATATTTTTCATTACGTTACCGGCATTTCAGGGGTTAATGGGCATTAAACATGCCGTGCTGGATACTAGTTTAAATTTTTCCTTAAGGGGTTATTCAGAGAGCACCGAAATTTCACAGAAATGTCGATGCTCTCTCATTCGGTGCACTTGGAGTGAATTCAGCATTGCCCGCATGGTTCCCAAAGTGCGCTGAATGGGATGCGTCGATAAACCCGCGAAACGCAGCTGTCTATCCGATGAACACTGTCTAACAGACAGCCGACGATCTGCTGAACAAAATTTTGAATGCAGCTGAAAGCCGCTGAACGCAGAGGATGATCCTCCGAACAGCACGCCGACTGCAGCCGCAAACTGCCGAACGAAGCCAACGATTCACCAAACAGACCGCCAAATACAACCGCAAACAGCCGAACGCTAAAATAGGCGTATAAAACAAAATAAATGCATGAGAACAATAAAATCCTATAAATAATAATATAAAAGTCTGTTACAGAACAAAGAAAACACCATTAAAAAAAGTCAATCAAAAACTTCGCAGATAAAATCCAGAAAAAAAGCCTAAAAATGTATAAAAAGTAAAAGAATAAAAATACTTTTTAATGTAAATGAAAAGAGTAAACGGCGGAAAAAAAATATTATTAAAAACGAGAATTTTTTTATATTGAAACCTTAAATCGGAGTTCTCTGAAAAGATTAACCATTAGTTCTCTATGGGGTGTTTCACTGCTGCCGAAGTGCGGTGATCTGCAGCGAACTACACTGTATTTCGCTGATAATTCACCAAAAATTGGTAAATTTCCAGCTCTCTGAATAACCGAATTGCCACAAAATTGCACCGTACAGTGAGATTCACCATTCAGCGGCAATCTAGGGCGAGATTGGCGCTCTTTGAATAACCATTTACTTTTCCTGGCATTTCAGGGGTTATGACGGCAAATACACATTTACAATGGTTTATTCCTAAATCTGCTTCCGTTGCTGCTATACCTACCGTAATGTAACAGTTAGGGATGCACCGATACCAATACTAGTATCGTTGCCAATGCTGTCATTTGCAAGAGTACTTAGTACTCGTACAAATGCCCCGATACCTCCCCCCGAAGCCAGCGCTGGGCCGGGTTGCCGGTATCCGAGGGGCTGGGGCAGGGGCCGAATGCATTAAAAGTAATTGGCCAGCGTTCCTCTCCAGTGGGCCGCGTTACCGAGAGGCCGCCGGGCTGTGGAGACTGTGACGCTGCCTCCAGCCGAGATCTCGCGGTAGCCGCGAGATCTCGCCACTGCCCTACGACCGCTGGGTAATGTGGACAGCAGCCGGAGGGGAACGCCGGCAAAATGCTTTTAATACATGTGGCCTGCTTCCCCAGCGTCTGGTCTGAGGTCTGTATGTAAAAGTATATAAATATGAGTGGGTTTGTCTGGTCTGAGGTCTGATAGATTGATACATGTATGTGTATATAATATATACTATATATAATATATATATTTTGGTATCAGACCTCAGAACATATATATACTGTATATATATATATATATAATATATAATCTCTCAGACTAGACATCTGTTTGTATGTATGTATGTTTGGTCTGATATACATATATATATACACTATATTGCCAAAGGTATTCGCTCACCCATCCAAATAATCAGAATCAGGTGTTCCAATCACTTCCATGGCCACAGGTATATAAAATCAAGCACCTAGGTATGCAGACTGTTTTTACAAACATCTGTGAAAGAATGGGTCGCTCTTAGGAGCTCAGTGAATTCCAGAGTGGAGCTGTGATAGGATGCCACCTGTGCAACAAATCCAGTCGTGAAATTTCCTCGCTCATAAATATTCCACAGTCAACTGTCAGCTCTATTATAAGAACGTGGAAGTGTTTGGGAATGACAGCAACTCAGCCACAAAGTGGTAGGCCATGTAAACTGACGGAGTGGGGTCAGCGGAAGCTGAGGCACGAAGTGCGAAGAGGTCCCCAACTTTCTGCAGAGTCAATCACTACAGACCTCCAAACTTCATGTGGCCTACAGATTAGCTCAAGAACAGTGTGCAGAGAGCTTCATGGAATGGGTTTCCATGGCGGAGCAGCTGCATCCAAGCCATACATCACCAAGTGCAATGCAAAGCGTCGGATGCAGTGGTGTAAAGCACGCTGCCACTGGACCCTAGAGCAGTGGAGACGCGTTCTCTGGAGTGACAAATCGTGCTTCTCCATCTGGCAATCTGATGGACGAGTCTGGGTTTGGCGGTTGCCAGGAGAACGGTACTTGTCTGACTGCATTGTGCCAAGTGTAAAGTTTGGTGGAGGGGGGATTATGGTGTGGGGTTGTATTTCAGGAGCTGGGCTTGGCCCCTTAGTTTCAGTGAAAGGAACTCTGAATGCTTCAGCATACCAAGACATTTTGGACAATTCCATGCTCCCAACTTTGTGGAAACAGTTTGGAGCTGGCCCCTTCCTCTTCCAACATGACTGTGCACCAGTGCACAAAGCAAGGTGCATAAAGACATGGATGACAGAGTCTGGTGTGGATGAACTTGACTCTGGCCTGCACAGAGTCCTGACCATAACCCGATAGAACACCTTTGGGATGAATTAGAGCGGAGACTGAGAGTCAGGCCTTCTTGTCCAACATCAGTGTGTGACCTCACAAATGCGCTTCTGGAAGAATGGTCAAAAATTCCCATAAACTCACTCCTAAACCTTGTGGACAGCCTTCCCAGAAGAGTTGAAGCTGTTATAGCTGCAAAGGGTGGACCGACGTCATATTGAACCCTATGGATTAGGAATGGGATGTCACTTAAATTCATATGCGAATCAAGGCAGGTGAGCGAATACTTTTGGCAATATAGTGTACTTCTAATATCCATTTTCTCTGGACTTATGCACTTATTTATGATTTAGTATGGTTTTAACACTCATTTAGGGCATTGTTTTATATTTGAACAGTTACTTATTTAAGTGCCATCCTTTGATTTCCTTTTCTGAACTCACAAAACGAATCTGACCTTGTTCATCTTCATGCACAGCTATGCTACATAATATACAGTAAATGCTGTCACAGGTCAGTTTTATCAACTACTAGTTCTTTGTCCCACTGCTTTGACAAAAAGTTCACAGGTTAACTAATATTTCTTTTTCGGTAAGCAGTGATACATTTAAATACCTTTTAATTGAGAACCAAATGTCTTCTTCTACTTTTTGTTTCATTTGTAAATAAACTTATTAAAAGTAATAATAATTTTTACTTTATAAATTCTTAATTTAATTCTTAATTCCTGAGAAGAACGTTACAACACCGGAGAAGGAATTCACCCATCCATCACAAAGTAATAATGACATGAGTGTAGTATGGATTCCCTTTGTTTGTTGTGAAAATGCTATGCGAGTGGATAATATGTCTCTTACTTCTTAGGTCGTTACAGCGATGTTATATCTGGATGGCAAAAGTAACTTTATAGTTTGTAACATGGTAAAATTTTAATTTAAGCATGAATACAAAAAATAGTAAAGTATTGGCAGCACTCAATATATCACTGCTAAGTAATATGTGGTGCAACCAGAAAAACGTGCGGTTATACCAGTGCTACATGCAGCGGAACATACACTTTGTATGTACAATAAAATATCAGTCAGTACAGGTCTAGTGGCGAAAAGTGTGTAGTATAGCAGCATGTAATAGACAGGTAATGTGTTGGCACCTAGTGGCTAAAGTGCATATTATATATTGTCCTTATGGCATAATTTAGGTAGGTGATTGTAATTGCCAATTCCACCCCGAATAAACCATCTAATGTGAGGGGGTTTAAAGGAGTGGGTCGTATTAACCCTCAGTCGATCGGCTTTTTTCTTGGGACCTACTAAAATGAATGACAGAACGGAATGACAATAGACTTTCAGGGTTAATCAAAAAGATCCGAATAGTGGCCGAAAGGTAACCGAACAGTGAAATTCAGCGTACGGTTACCTTTCCTGGCCATTCGGCTATCCAGAGAGCAGGCAGTTCGCCAAGTGTTGGCGAATTGTTTGCACGTACGGTGCCTTTTTGTTGCCTGTTCGAGGGCAGTGAAATCCCCATAGAGAAGCAATGCTTCATCTTTTCAGAGAACAAAAAACAGCCGTGAAAAGTTGTCGAATTGCCCTGCCATTCGGTGGTTTCATTCGGCAGGTTTATTCAGGCGAATCCCATAGGCTTCAATGTTAAAAATATTCCCGTTTTAATTCAATATCTAATAAACCGTAGATTATAATATTCTGCAGTAAATAGTCTCTTCATTTATAGATTTGTTTTGGATCTTTTAGGCATTTTTCGGGATTTGTTCGCAAAAAAAAATTCCTCCGTTTTGTTTTAAATCGTTTTTTCTTTATTCTGTAACAGCCCTTTTTATTATCATTCACTGGATCTTATATGTAAATTTCATACATTTTCGTTCTGTAGTTTCTTTGCAAACAGCGTTTCACTTTTCAAACATTCAAGCATACTGTTTTTTCTTTTACCACTCCATTTGTCTGCGGTGTCGGCTATTTCCGGCGACTGCTCTGCGCTGTGATCAGCGGCTGCTCGGGTTTCTCTGGGATGTTCGGCGGGGTTAATCCAGATGTTTTTGCGGGTTTCGGTGTGCGTTCGCCGGGTTTTGCGGTGAGTTTTCGTCGGGTTTGCAGCGGCTTTTCCCTGCACTACGACGGCCCTGTGGTGCTTGCTGAATACACCGCAGGGTCACCGAAATGGGATCGCCGAATTGAAGAGAACGAAAAGTCACCGAACGTGTGGTGACTTTTCGATTCTCTTTGAATAACCCTGTTTGTATGTACAATAAAATATCAGTCAGTACAGGTCTAGTGGCGAAAAGTGTGTAGTATAGCAGCATGTAAGGTAATGTGTTGGCACCTAGTGGCTAAAGTGCATATTATATATTGTCCTTATGGCATAATTTAGGTAGGTGATTGTAATCGCCAATTCCTCCCAGAATAAACCATCTAATGTGAGGGGGTTTAAAGGCGTGGGTCGTATTAACCCTCAGTCGATCGGCTTTTTTTTTTTTGGGACCTACTAAAAGGAATGACAAAACGGAATGACAATAGACTTTAACAGTGTAGTGGAATGCCCATAGAGAATGATGGGACAGAGGACTGCGCATAGAGAATGATGGGACAGAGAGGACTGCCCATAGAGAATGATGGGACAGAGGACTGCCCATAGAGAATGATGGGACAGAGAGGAATGCCCATAGAGAATGATGGGACAGAGAGGAATGGCCATAGAGAATGATGGGACAGAGAGGAATGCCCATGGAGAATGATGGGACAGAGAGGAATGCCCATAGAGAATGATGGGACAGAGAGGAATGCCCATAGAGAATGATGGGACAGAGGACTGCCCATAGAGAATGATGGGACAGAGAGGAATGCCCATAGAGAATGATGGGACAGAGGAATGCCCATGGAGAATGATGGGACAGAGGACTGCCCATAGAGAATGATGGGACAGAGAGGAATGCCCATAGAGAATGATGGGACAGAGAGGAATGGCCATAGAGAATGATGGGACAGAGAGGAATGGCCATAGAGAATGATGGGACAGAGAGGAATGCCCATAGAGAATGATGGGACAGAGAGGACTGTCCATAGAGAATGATGGGACAGAGAGGACTGCCCATAGAGAATGATGGGACAGAGAGGAATGCCCATAGAGAATGATGGGACAGAGGACTGCCCATAGAGAATGATGGGACAGAGAGGAATGCCCATAGAGAATGATGGGACAGAGAGGAATGCCCATAGAGAATGATGGGACAGAGAGGACTGTCCATAGAGAATGATGGGACAGAGGACTGCCCATAGAGATGATGGGACAGAGAGGACTGCCCATAGAGAATGATGGGACAGAGAGGAATGCCCATAGAGAATGATGGGACAGAGGAATGCCCATGGAGAATGATGGGACAGAGAGGACTGCCCATAGAGAATGATGGGACAGAGAGGACTGCCCACAGAGAATGATGGGACAGAGAGGACTGCCCATAGAGAATGATGGGACAGAGAGGAATGCCCATAGAGAATGATGGGACAGAGAGGAATGCCCATAGAGAATGATGGGGCAGAGAGGAATGCCCATAGAGAATGATGGGACAGAGAGGAATGCCCATAGAGAATGATGGGACAGAGAGGACTGCTCATAGAGAATGATGGGACAGAGAGGACTGCCCATAGAGAATGATGGGACAGAGAGGAATGCCCATAGAGAATGATGGGACAGAGAGGAATGCCCATAGAGAATGATGGGACAGAGGACTGCCCATAGAGAATGATGGGACAGAGAGGACTGCCCATAGAGAATGATGGGACAGAGAGGACTGCCCATAGAGAATGATGGGACAGAGAGGACTGCCCATAGAGAATGATGGGACAGAGAGGACTGCCCATAGAGAATGATGGGACAGAGAGAATGCCCATAGAGAATGATGGGACAGAGAGGAATGCCCATAGAGAATGATGCGACAGAGAGGACTGCCCATAGAGAATGATGGACAGAGAGGACTGCCCATAGAGAATGATGGGACAGAGAGGAATGCCCATAGAGAATGATGGGACAGAGAGGACTGCCCATAGAGAATGATGACAGAGAGGACTGCCCATAGAGAATGATGGGGCAGAGAGGAATGCCCATAGAGAATGATGGGACAGAGAGAATGCCCATAGAGAATGATGACAGAGAGGACTGCCCATAGAGAATGATGGACAGAGAGGACTGCCCATAGAGAATGATGGGACAGAGAGGACTGCCCACAGAGAATGATGGACAGAGAGGACTGCCCATAGAGAATGATGGACAGAGAGGAATGCCCATAGAGAATGATGGGACAGAGAGGAATGCCCATAGAGAATGATGGGGCAGAGAGGAATGCCCATAGAGAATGATGGGACAGAGAGGAATGCCCATAGAGAATGATGGGACAGAGAGGACTGCTCATAGAGAATGATGGACAGAGAGGACTGCCCATAGAGAATGATGGGACAGAGAGGAATGCCCATAGAGAATGATGGGACAGAGGACTGCCCATAGAGAATGATGGGACAGAGAGGACTGCCCATAGAGAATGATGGACAGAGAGGACTGCCCATAGAGAATGATGGGACAGAGAGGAATGCCCATAGAGAATGATGGGGCAGAGAGGAATGCCCATAGAGAATGATGGGACAGAGAGGAATGCCCATAGAGAATGATGGGACAGAGAGGAATGCCCATAGAGAATGATGGGGCAGAGAGGAATGCCCATAGAGAATGATGGGGCAGAGAGGAATGCCCATAGAGAATGATGGGGCAGAGAGGAATGCCCATAGAGAATGATGGGACAGAGAGGAATGCCCATAGAGAATGATGGACAGAAAGGAATGCCATAGAGAATGATGGCAGAGAGGAATGCCCATAGAGAATGATGACAGAGAGGAATGCCCATAGAGAATGATGGGGCAGAGAGGAATGCCCATAGAGAATGATGGGTCAGAGAGGAATGCCCATAGAGAATGATGGGACAGAGAGGAATGCCCATAGAGAATGATGGGGCAGAGAGGAATGCCCATAGAGAATGATGGGGCAGAGAGGACTGCCCATAGAGAATGATGGGACAGAGAGGAATGCCCATAGAGAATGATGGGACAGAGGAATGCCCATGGAGAATGATGGGACAGAGGACTGCCCATGGAGAATGATGGGACAGAGAGGAATGCCCATATAGAATGATGGGACAGAGGACTGCCCATGGAGAATGATGGGACAGAGAGGAATGCCCATAGAGAATGATGGGACAGAGAGGAATGCCCATAGAGAATGATGGGACAGAGGACTGCCCATAGAGAATGATGGGACAGAGAGGAATGCCCATAGAGAATGATGGGACAGAGGAATGCCCATAGAGAATGATGGGACAGAGAGGAATGCCCATAGAGAATGATGGGACAGAGAGGACTGCCCATAGAGAATGATGGGACAGAGGAATGCCCATAGAGAATGATGGGACAGAGAGGAATGCCCATAGAGAATGATGGGACAGAGAGGAATGCCCATAGAGAATGATGGGACAGAGAGGAATGCCCATAGAGAATGATGGGACAGAGAGGACTGCCCATAGAGAATGATGGGACAGAGAGGAATGCCCATAGAGAATGATGGGACAGAGGACTGCCCATAGAGAATGATGGGACAGAGAGGACTGCCCATAGAGAATGATGGGACAGAGAGGACTGCCCATAGAGAATGATGGGACAGAGAGGAATGCCCATAGAGAATGATGGGACAGAGAGGAATGCCCATAGAGAATGATGGGACAGAGAGGAATGCCCATAGAGAATGATGGGACAGAGAGGAATGCCCATAGAGAATGATGGGACAGAGAGGACTGCCCATAGAGAATGATGGGACAGAGAGGAATGCCCATAGAGAATGATGGGACAGAGAGGACTGCCCATAGAGAATGATGGGACAGAGAAGAATGCCCATAGAGAATGATGGGACAGAGAGGATGCCCATAGAGAATGATGGGACAGAGAGGAATGCCCATAGAGAATGATGGGACAGAGAGGAATGCCCATAGAGAATGATGGGACAGAGAGGAATGCCCATAGAGAATGATGGGACAGAGAGGACTGCCCATAGAGAATGATGGGACAGAGAGGAATGCCCATAGAGAATGAGGACAGAGAGGAATGCCCATAGAGAATGATGGGACAGAGAGGACTGCCCATAGAGAATGATGGGACAGAGAGGACTGCCCATAGAGAATGATGGGACAGAGAGGAATGCCCATAGAGAATGATGGGGCAGAGGACTGCCCATAGAGAATGATGGGATAGAGAGGAATGCCCATAGAGAATGATGGGGCAGAGGAATGCCCATAGAGAATGATGGGACAGAGAGGAATGCCCATAGAGAATGATGGGACAGAGAGGACTGCCCATAGAGAATGATGGGACAGAGAGGACTGCCCATAGAGAATGATGGGACAGAGAGGACTGCCCATAGAGAATGATGGGACAGAGAGGAATGCCCATAGAGAATGATGGGACAGAGAGGACTGCCCATAGAGAATGATGGGACAGAGAGGAATGCCCATAGAGAATGATGGGGCAGAGAGGAATGCCCATAGAGAATGATGGGACAGAGAGGAATGCCCATAGAGAATGATGGGACAGAGAGGAATGCCCATAGAGAATGATGGGACAGAGAGGAATGCCCATAGAGAATGATGGGACAGAGGACTGCGCATAGAGAATGATGGGACAGAGAGGAATGCCCATAGAGAATGATGGGACAGAGGACTGCGCATAGAGAATGATGGGACAGAGAGGAATGCCCATAGAGAATGATGGGACAGAGGACTGCGCATAGAGAATGATGGGACAGAGAGGAATGCCCATAGAGAATGATGGGACAGAGGACTGCCCATAGAGAATGATGGGACAGAGGACTGCCCATAGAGAATGATGGGATAGAGAGGAATGCCCATAGAGAATGATGGGACAGAGGAATGCCCATAGAGAATGATGGGACAGAGAGGAATGCCCATAGAGAATGATGGGACAGAGGAATGCCCATGGAGAATGATGGGACAGAGGAATGCACATAGAGAATGATGGGACAGAGGAATGCCCATAGAGAATGATGGGACAGAGGACTGCCCATAGAGAATGATGGGACAGAGAGGACTGCCCATGGAGAATGATGGGACAGAGAGGAATGCCCATAGAGAATGATGGGACAGAGGACTGCCCATGGAGAATGATGGGACAGAGGACTGCCCATAGAGAATGATGGGACAGAGAGGACTGCCCATAGAGAATGATGGGACAGAGAGGAATGCCCATAGAGAATGATGGGACAGAGAGGAATGCCCATAGAGAATGATGGGACAGAGAGGAATGCCCATAGAGAATGATGGGACAGAGAGGACTGCCCATAGAGAATGATGGGACAGAGAGGACTGCCCATAGAGAATGATGGGACAGAGAAGAATGCCCATAGAGAATGATGGGACAGAGAGGACTGCCCATAGAGAATGATGGGACAGAGAGGAATGCCCATAGAGAATGATGGGACAGAGAGGAATGCCCATAGAGAATGATGGGACAGAGAGGAATGCCCATAGAGAATGATGGGACAGAGAGGACTGCCCATAGAGAATGATGGGACAGAGAGGAATGCCCATAGAGAATGATGGGACAGAGAGGAATGCCCATAGAGAATGATGGGACAGAGAGGAATGCCCATAGAGAATGATGGGACAGAGAGGACTGCCCATAGAGAATGATGGGACAGAGAGGACTGCCCATAGAGAATGATGGGACAGAGAGGACTGCCCATAGAGAATGATGGGACAGAGAGGAATGCCCATAGAGAATGATGGGACAGAGAGGACTGCCCATAGAGAATGATGGGACAGAGAGGAATGCCCATAGAGAATGATGGGGCAGAGAGGAATGCCCATAGAGAATGATGGGACAGAGAGGAATGCCCATAGAGAATGATGGGACAGAGAGGAATGCCCATAGAGAATGATGGGACAGAGAGGAATGCCCATAGAGAATGATGGGACAGAGGAATGCCCATAGAGAATGATGGGGCAGAGAGGAATGCCCATAGAGAATGATGGGGCAGAGAGGAATGCCCATAGAGAATGATGGGGCAGAGAGGAATGCCCATAGAGAATGATGGGAACAAAATATTTCATTTAGAGAAAAAAACTAATGACAAAGGTAAATGACACAAAGAGTGGAATGCCCATAGGATATAATGGGGGTGCAAAATTTGCGGGGAAACATGTGAGATGTAGCAAAATAAACCTTATCTCAGTAACATTGTTTAACCCCTTAAGGACGGGAGTAATTTTACAACTTCGGCGCTCTTTCGGAAGTGAAGTTTGCTGAAGTTTTTGCTCATCATGTTTAAACGTGGTTTTAAGTCACGTATTATTATACCACCCAGACAAATTGAATATCGTTCTTTCTGGCAGACTCGGCAGATTAATAATATATCATAATTATATATAAACGTCATGTCCTGCCAGAATGCTATAACAAAAAATGTAAAAAAATGTGAATTTTCAATAAAATTTCAATCATCCACAGTGTGTAAAGTGTTTTTTTTTTCGCAGTTTATTATCCGATCCTTAACGGTTATATTCTATGGCGTAGACTTGGGAACCCATTTCTTCTTTTTTTGGGGGGTGGAGAAATTACGTGATTTTAGCTAAACCCCCCAAAAAAATAAATCATTGGTGAAGCATCATTGTTCACATTATAATTGAAATGTGAACAATAATGCTGCATCCAAAAAAAAAAAGCACGTTTTTATTTTTTAATTAATTAATTGTTTTTTATTTTTATTTTTAAACACTTTTATTTTACTTTTTTCATTGCCATGCTCAGACCTTTCCATCGATATCAGGCATGACCCCCTAGCTGCCACCGATCAGGAGATAAAGGGGTTCAAAGAACTAGGGGCTTCCCCAGTTAACTGACATCATCGCGCATGGCGCGATGAGTTAGTTGACGTGGGGGGGGCTAGAGGTGGGGGCTGCCCCATGCTCCGGCGGGGGGGCGCCTGAAACTGACATCATCGCGCCAGCGCGATGACGTCAGTGCGCCGGGAGGCTAGAAAAGACGCAGATCAGGCTTCATCGAAGCCAGATCTGCGTGGGAGCCGACGGGGAGGTAAGTATAACCTCTGGCTGGGCTCCTAACGACGAGGACGTTCCATGTCGTCCTGCGGCGTTAAAGCCTGCCAAATGCAGGACAGCATGGAACGCGCCCGGCGGCGTTAAGGGGTTAAAACATGGGATTATCATCGGTTTCTATGGAATGACAAAAGTGAATGACAGAGTGGAATGCCCATAGAGTATAAAGGGAGAAATGATTGGAGCCATTTGATATATAAAATACATTTTAAACCGACATACTCTGTTATTACAGTAAATTGTTTGCAGCTGAGATCAAGTAGTATTAGAAATGTTGTCTATGAAATGACAAATCCCACTTAATCTCAATGTTACAGTGGCAAGAAAAATTATGTGAACCCTTTGGGATTACGTGGAGTTTTGCATGAATTGGTCATAAAATGTGCTCTGATCTTCATCTAAGTCACAACAATTTGAAAAACACAGTCTGCTTAAAATAATACAACACAAACATTATATGTTTTCATGTGTTTAATGAACAGAACATGTAAACATTCAGTGCAGGGTGGAAAAAGTATGTGAACACCTAGCCTAATGACTTCTCCAAGAACTAATTGGAGATAGGAGTGAGCCAACCTTGAGTCCAATCAGTGTGATATTATTGGATGTGTTGCTGAAAGCTGTCCTGCCCTTTAAAAACACACACCAGTTTTGGGTTTACTGGTTTAAAGAAGCACTGCCTGATGTGAACCATGCCTCGCAGAAAAGAGCTCTCAGAAGACCTACGATCAAGAATTGTTGACTTGCTTGAAGCTGGAAAGGGTTACAAAAGTATCTCCAAAGGCCTTGATGTTCATGTGTCCACGGTAAGACAGACTGTCTACAAATGGAGAAAGTTCAGCACTGTTGCTACTCTCCCTAGGCGTGGTCGTCCTGTAAAGATGACTGCAAGAGCACAGCGCAGAATTCTTAATGAGGTAAAGAAGAATCCTAGAGTGTCAGCTAAAGACTTACAGAAATCTCTGGCACATGCTAACATTTTTGTTGACACATCTACAATAAGGAAAACATTAAACAAGAATGGAGTACATGGGAGGACACCACGGAGGAAGCCATTGCTGTCCAAAAAGAATATTGCAGCACGTTTGAAGTTTGCAAAAGAGCACCTGGATGTTCCACAGCACTACTGGCAAAATATTCTGTGGACAGATGAAACCAAAATTGAGTTGTTTGGAAAAAACACACAACACTATGTGTGGAGAAAAAAAGGCACAGCACACCAACATCAAAACCTCATCCCCACTGTAAAACATGGCGGAGGGAGCATCATGGTTTGGGGCTGCTTTGCTGCCTCAGGGCCTGGATGGATTGTTGTCATTGAAGGAAAAATGAATTCCAGAGTTTATCAAGACATTTTGCATGAAAACGTAAGACCATCTGTCTGCCAACTGAAGCTCCACAGAGGATGGGTGAGGCAACAGGACAATGACCCAAAGCATACAAGTAATTCAACAAAAGAATGGCTTCAACAAAACAAAATACGCCTTCTGGAGTGGCCCAGTCAGAGTCCTGACCTCAACCCGATTGAAATGCTGTGGCGTGACCTTAAGAGAGCGATTCACACCAGACATCCCAAGAATATTGCTACACTGAAACAGTTTTGTTGAAGAGGAGTGGTCCAAAATTACTCCAGATCGTTGTGCAGGTCTGATCTGCAACTACAGGAAATATTTGGTTGAGGTTATTGCTGCCAAAGGAGGGTCAACCAGTTATTAAGTCCAAAGGTTCACATACTTTTTCCACCCTGCACTGTGAATGTTTACATGTTCTGTTCAATAAACACATGAAAACATATAATGTTTGTGTTGTATTATTTTAAGCAGACTGTGTTTTACAAATTGCTGTGACTTAGATGAAGATCAGAGCACATTTTATGACCAATTCATGCAAAACTCCACGTAATCCCAAAGGGTTCACATACTTTTTCTTGCCACTGTATATCTGCCAGTGTAATAACAGAGTATGTCTGCTTAAAATGTGTTCGATATCAGGGGCAGACTGACCCGTCGGGCACTGCCCGAGGGCCCGCAGGTTAGTAGGGACCCGGTTTTGCCATGTGCAGTGGGCCCGCAGCTCTGGTATCCAGACCCCAGTCACCAGAGCTTTGATTGTCTGGCCCAGTGGCGAACTCCCTCCCAAACTGCTGCGGCCGCGCAGCAGCATGTGCTTGCCTATATTATAAACACAATCTCGGCACACGCTGCAATGTTGCCGCCCTCTCACGTGATGCGGGCAGGGCCCACAGCGTCAGAGCAGAGCAGAACATTCAAACAAGCGCACGGTCCAACCCACCAGCCTGCTTCCTCCAGACCAGAAGATTTTTCAATATTGTATGGTGAGCGGGGGGGGGGGGGCGGGGACAATGATATGGTGACAATGGTGAGCGAGGGGGGTGGGAATGGTATGGTTACAATGGTGAGCGAGGGGGAGGAAATGGTATGGTTACAATGGTGAGCGAGGGGGGTTGGAATGGTATGGTGTGTGGGGGTGCAATATGGTGACAATGGTGAGTGGGGGAAATGGTATGGTGACAATGCTGAGCGGGGTGATGATATGCTGGGGAAGGGGGTGACAATGATATGGTGACATTGATATGCTGGGGGGTGACAACGATATGCTGGGTTGTGGGGTTGAATAAGATGACAATGAAATGCTGTGGGGGCTGAATAAGATGAAATGTTGTGAGGGGGTGAATAAGACAATTGATATGCTGGGGGGGTTGAATAAATCTGTACGTTACAATGAGTTTCATTGATGTGGATTCTGTGATACGCTCAAATATACCGCACATTGCTGTGAATCTCTGTGATGCGCTTATACACCCGGTGCGGTAACTTATGGTGTCACCCCCCCCTGAGTTTTACGGATTTTTTTAAACTACTCTTACTCACAAATCAGTGCTCCCATATAACACTGAACGCTCATGCACATTACTGTGAGGTTTATTGCTGTGGAGCTCTCTCATATGCTCACACATAAATTTTGGTGAACTGCCAGAAAGTACAGTGCCTGTTTGAAGACCATGAAAGTGAAGGCACACATGTATATATATTGCCCCCAGCAGCTCTGGATATATTGCCTCCAGCAGCTCACCCATAGATATATATTGCCCCCAGCAGCTCACCCATGGACATATATTGCCCCCAGCAGCTCACATATGGAAATATTGCCCCAGCTCACACATGGATATAGTTGCCCAGCTCACACATGGATATATTTGCCCAGCTCACACATGGATATAGTTGCCCAGCTCACACATGGATATAGTTGCCCAGCTCACACATGGATAAATTTGCCCAGCTCACACATGGATATAGTTGCCCAGCTCACACATGGATAAATTTGCCCAACTCACACATGGATATAGTTGCCCAGCTCACACATGGATATAGTTGCCCAGCTCACACATGGATATAGTTGCCCATCTCACACATGGATATAGTTGCCCAGCTCACACATGGATAAATTTGCCCAGCTCACACATGAATATAAGATAAAAAGCGAATATCCATACGGCGCATCTAGTACAATTAATAGGTTAATAAATCAATGGATATGTAAAATCCATAAAATCCATTAACCCCTTAGTGACCGGGCGGTTTTACACAAATCCGTCTTTTAGTGACCGCTGCTGTTTTTACGTTTCTGCGCTGTTAGAGTTTAGGACAATTTTTCCTCTTACTCGTTTATTCGACCCACACATATTATACACCCTTTTTCCCGCCATTAAATGGACTTTCTAGAAATACCATTATTTTCATCATATCGAATAATTTACTATAAAAAAAAATATGAAATATGAGGAAAAAAATGGTAAAAACACACTTTTTCGTAATTTAATCCCCGAAATCTACAACCACCCAAAAAGACCCCGGCTAAATAGGTTCAAAATTTTGTCCCGAGACTAGAAATACCCAATTTTAACATGCGTTTGCTTTTTAACCCCTTCACTGCTGAGACAGTTCACCTATGTGCGCTGCGCTCATTCTGACCATTTTGTGCTAATTATTTTTAGATGACAGCCTAGGTCCTATTTAATTAAACTCCCCCCAGACAAAAAAAACTTTTAAAAAAAAAACATTTTTTTATTTTAATTTTTTTATTATTTTTTTTTTATTTAATTTTTTTTAAAAACCTGAATCCTCATATCCGCCAGTATTCCTCAAAAAAAGCACATCACAGGAAAGGATGATAGTGCAGACAGTCAGAATAGAGTAGGCTCGAATTATAATCACAATTTAAACCACTCACATTTATGGGAGCCCACAAGGTCCCGGCTCGAGGAGAAACAGCCTGCAGCCAAATATAGGGTGGCACTTCCCTTCTTTCTGTTCGTACTGGAGACTAAAAATAGAGAGAATCGGGAGACGGCACTCCCATAGCGTAATGCTGCGTATATGTGGAAATGTGATAAGGAAAAGATGAAGCACACTCACCGATTTTGGAGCCTCGTAATGTCAGGCTCAATATATGTCGCTCTGGGTCCTCTTAGGGTGGGAACCCAAACCTCTTTGCCTCCGCGGTGGTGGGTCCAAGTTTCCAAGGAGAAAAAAAGGGTCGGAGAAAGGTGGCAAATGTTGGGAAAATTTAATAGATAAATGAAATAAAATACAGGACAGAGTCTACCGAGACGAAAGTTGCCATTAGGCAAATCCATTTGAGTGGTTTAAATTGTGATTATAATTCGAGCCTACTCTATTCTGACTGTCTGCACTATCATCCTTTCCTGTGATGTGCTTTTTTTGAGGAATACTGGCGGATATGAGGATTCAGCACCAGCACTTATAAGAAGATCAGCACATTATTCTTCATCATCATTTTTGAGTATTCCATTAATATATACTTGAGCACCTTTTTGCACTTTTTGCACATTTGACCTGGACTTTACTCTATGCACTTTTATTGACTTGATAATAATATTTTTAATATATTTTTTACTACTACGGTTTATGAGTTTTTTAATGGATTTTATGGATTTTACATATCCATTGATTTATTAACCTATTAATTGTACTAGATGCGCCGTATGGATATTCGCTTTTTATCTTGTATTCTGACACATATTTTGGTTGTTTTCTATGTGTTTTTACCATACTATAGGCAGCATTTGACTATTTATTAGCACTACACCCTGCACTTTAAATTAACTTATAAATAGGCGCCCACACTGTATAGTGTATATTTATTTATACACACTCTTTGCTTTATCCTATTATTAAAATAAACCTTCAGTGTCTTTGGGCAGCCCACTTAGGATGGAATTCCGCAAGAAATTTTGCATAGATGATGGCAATACTTTTGAGGACAGCAATTCTGTCAGTAACAACATATCTATGGATAAAGTTCAAATGATGCGACAATTAGAAAAAGATTTGAGGAAAGAGATTAGAGATAAATGAGAGGTTATCTCTCTGGAGAAATATATGAAAGATAAAATGGTTCCTAGAGGTCTAAGGTTCAATAAGAACCCAGCTTGTGATAAAGATGACGTGGTCTTCCTTGAAAGATGGGCCACTATGCTTGAGGGCTTCTCATTACATAGTATGCGACTAATCGTCGATCGAAGAAATGAGCGTTTGAAAGAACTAAATCATAGTATTGAAAGCACCCATACCGAATTAAATACTACTCTGACCGAACAGGAAATGAAACCCTTCTTCGATAAATTAGAGATAGACTTAGGTCTGCTAGACAACGAGATCAAAGAACGAAAAAAGAAAAAGTACCACAGAGACCTGACAGACTATCAGCGTGGCAACGTTTGGCAAATAGGGAAACAAGATCCACCCTCGGTGTATTTCGACACTAGAAATTCACTATCCCAATACCATACTACCACCCGCCACATGCAGTCGAGGAATGATTTTCGAAGAAGACAAAGATCACCTTTCAAGTCAGGAGACGACACTCCACTGACCCCTCGGAGACCAAATATAGGACCAGTTCGTTCAACGAATCCCACTTGGAGAGACCCAGCCAGATATCAGCCCCCCAATCCCAGACCTCCTGGATCAAGACGTGGCCCCTTCGACAACACAAGAAATTTTAGATCTGGACCCCAACAAGGGCCCAGATCGTCCTACCATAGGGACCATCATCCTTCCTATGGATACACTTCAGTCCCATATAGGAAGCCCCAATATAATGGGAGCAGAAATACAAGAAGGGGAGATCATACATCCCAGTATGGAAATCAGGATATTTATTCCTATAATCGATTTCAACCCTTAGCCCAGGACGAAAATAAAAAAGAGGAGGTTTTTCAGTCAGCCAACTATCGACTACAAAGGAAAAACCTCTCTTTAAAAAGAGGGTGGTCACCAGGGGCGAGAGATTTCTTAGAAGAAGAGGACGCAGAGCTGGAAGACGGAGAACTAAACGGAAGGAGAAAGTACGGCCGAATGGAGAGATATATAATCTAACTAATAAAGTCCTCTCTACCTATCAGAACCATATTCTACTAAAGGGCATGAAGTTTGCCCCCACGAATAAATTAGATAAATTTAGCATGTTCATTGACTTACAGAAGTTCAAAAAGAACTTATGCTTGAAAAAGTATTTTTTAAAGAACCCGATTGATAGAAATGAGACTATTCATTTATATACACACACCAATCTGAAGGAGAAATCCACCTTTTTCCCAAAATCCATGATCTCCTCAGAAATCACCACTTTTGAACAGATGGTTTTATCGGATTTGGAAAAAATGGAACATAAGAAAAACAGAGATAATTTGACACACCAAGAACGAAAAGCACTACGCGAACTCATGCAAGATGACGATATTGTAATCAAGCCCGCAGACAAGGGTGGAGGAATAGTTATCATGACGGCTGATTACTATAATAATGAAGCCATGCGCATTTTGGGGGATGCAACTACCTATAGACATCTAAAAAAAGACCCTTCAATGGATTTTAAACATATATTCCACGACTATTTAGATCAGGGCCATTTACTTGGCATTCTGAACAACAATGAGCTTAAGTATCTAAAAATTGACCATCCAAAAATTCCTATCTTTTACTTTTTACCTAAGATACACAAGAATTTGGAGAATCCACCAGGCAGGCCAATCATCTCTGGCATAGGATCCATCTCCAGTAGGCTCTCAGAATACCTTGACAAACAGTTACAACCCTATGTCACAACTACTGAGACCTACTTGAAAGATACCATTGAGATGATTAACATTTTGACAGATGCAGATTGGAAAGATGGTGATATATTAGTTACTAGTGATGTTCAGTCACTCTACACCATCATCCCACACAATAGAGGGATAGAAGCTGCCCAATTCTTTTTAGAGAAAGACAATAAGCTCTTGCCTGAACAAGTGGATTTTATTCTTAAAGGTATCCATTTGATACTTGAACACAATTACTTTTGGTTTTTAGAAGAGTTTTATCTGCAAATATCTGGTAGACCTATGGGGACAAGATTTGCTCCTAGTTTTGCTAATCTTTTTATGGCCCATTGGGAAAATTCCTTTTTATCCAATTGGAGTACGAATCTAGTTTTTTATCGCCGATACATCGACGATATATTTTTTATATGGAGAGGGGGAGAAGAAGCTTTGCAATTATTTTTAGACTTTTTAGCCACTAATGATAGAGGCATTATTTTAACCTCTAATTGGAGCAAAACTTAAGTTATCTTTTTAGATTTGAAAATATTTGTCGAAAATGATACAATTAAGACCAAGACTCATTTTAAAGATGTTGATTGCAACAGCTTTATAGAACGTAGGAGTTGCCACCTACCTCAATGGCTGAATGCCGTTCCGAAAGGACAATTTTTACGGATGAAAAGAAATTGCACAAACATCTCGGATTTTGACATTCAGTCAACAAAGCTACGTTCAGATTTTGCTGAAAAAGGATATAACATACAAACCTTGGAAGACACCAGAGCGGAGGTTAGACAAATGGAAAGATTGGATTTATTGAAGAAGAAGAAAAAGAATCCAATATTGAACCCTATGGAGAGCATACCATTTATATTTTCATACAATCCTCTTAACAAGGAATTAGAAGGAGTATTAAGAAACATTGGCCGATTCTACAGAAAGATCCCATATTGGGTGGCATTCTTCCAGCTATACCACGCATTATATGCAGAGGGGTGAAAAACTTAAAGATGGAACTCACACACAAAGTGAGAAATAAGAAAACGATTAACCATTTTGGATTACAAGCAGGCTTCCACCAATGTGGGAACTGCTTAAACTGTAGAAACACCAAAAGCAAAAAACAAATAACATCAGTAATCGAAAGGAATGGCAAGCCAATTAAACTCAAAGGAATAATGACATGTTTCTCTAAAAACGTCATATATGTTTTGACTTGCCCCTGTGGACTTAAATATGTGGGGCGTACCACACGACCTCTCAATATACGCATACAAGAACATATAAGAAACATAAAAAAAGGGTTTGACAAACACAGCGTATCATTACATTTTAAATTAAAACATGGTCAGAATCCAGAGGGACTCCAATTTATGGCAGTTCAAAAGTTGGAACCTTTCTGGAGAGGAGGAAGCCTGGAAACACGACTAGGAAAAGAAGAAATGAGGTGGATCTTTTTAAATGAATACGCTCCAACCCCATGGTCTTAATGCTGATTTTGAGCTGTGCCATTTCCTTAATGATTAGCCCTCCTTTACCCCCTTTCCCCATTTTTATTATTAGACCCATTTTAAGCATTATTCTTAATCTATCCATTTTAACCAGCTCTCCTTTTTAGTCCACGACTTATATTACTAACCTCCTATTTTTATTGGCTGTTTTATCATCCATTAATTTATATCTCATAATTTACCTTTTATCTTGCTTTTCATAACTCTCTCCCTATTTCTGCCTTGATCTATATAAAGGCCTTACCAGATAAATAGATCACTTTTATGCATCCCCCAATTTTATACAGTTTAACTATTTTTATTCTATCTTAAATTCGTTATTATATCTCGCCTATTGCATTGGTTTAATATTTGTTAGGTTGTTTATAGGTTTTCTCTATATGCTGAAAGTTTCCACTAGGTGAAATCTCCCTTATACCATTTTCCATCCCTTAAATTGACGTAGCAGAAATGCTGCCTGTCTTTCCTTATACGTTTCGTATATATTATATTTTCGTTCATTTATCATTCGGATCTTAATCTATATATGGACGAAAATCGTAACTTAAAACGACTGCAAGACCCCATTGGGTAATTTTCCCATTTCCGTCCGATCCCTTTATTCCTCTACTATTCGTTTCGGATGTATAAACATTATGACTAAATTTCCATCACATTTCCATCGTATATTTGTTTACACGAATATTAAGATCTATGCATTATCACATAATCTGAAACGAAAAGTTGCCATTAGGCAAATCCATTTGTTTACTTCCGGTTTCTGATAGACCCAAATCGAAACTGAAAGTGGCCGCAAGGCCCCACTGGGTATTTTTCATTTCCGCCCGATTCTATTTCCGCCCGATTTTTCTGATCGTATGCTATATGCTCGACCATTATCCGTTTCCTACATAATTTCGGATTTATAAACATTACGATTGTTTTCTTATCGTATTTATTATTATTTTTCGTATCTGTTTACACGAAAATTAAGATCCACATATTATTATGTAATTAGAACCGAAATACTGCTATTGGTCGAACCCCTTTTGTTTACATCCGGTTTTTAACTTTACATCCGGTTTTTAACCATTAACCATATGAACGAATATTGCAAAATTTTCGTATTTTGTGCTAATTAAATCCCTTCTGGCTGTTTTCTATGCTTTTTTAGACTAATATCGACTTTTAATAGCCATTACGACCGGCCAGTCGTTCGTATTTTTTTCGCCGCCATTTCGTATCCGCAAAGCATTACTGGGTAAAATCCGAACGATCGGAAGTCAACTGACCAGAAGTAGGAAGTGATATTATTCTGATGCACTATAAAAGAGGACACCTTTACTTTGCATTTTATACTGACTTTTTTATGGACACTTACCTTTATACCGACTGAGGAAGGCTTTTTTAAGCCGAAACGCGTCTCGGTAGACTCTGTCCTGTATTTTATTTCATTTATCTATTAAATTTTCCCAACATTTGCCACCTTTCTCCGACCCTTTTTTTCTCCTTGGAAACTTGGACCCACCACCGCGGAGGCAAAGAGGTTTGGGTTCCCACCCTAAGAGGACCCAGAGCGACATATATTGAGCCTGACATTACGAGGCTCCAAAATCGGTGAGTGTGCTTCATCTTTTCCTTATCACATTTCCACATATACGCAGCATTACGCTATGGGAGTGCCGTCTCCCGATTCTCTCTATTTTTAGTCTCCAGTACGAACAGAAAGAAGGGAAGTGCCACCCTATATTTGGCTGCAGGCTGTTTCTCCTCGAGCCGGGACCTTGTGGGCTCCCATAAATGTGAGTGGTTTAAATTGTGATTATAATTCGAGCCTACTCTATTTTGACTATCATTCTCTTCTGTGATGTGCTTTTTTTGAGGAATACCGGCGGATATGAGGATTCAGCACCAGCACTTATAAGAAGATCAGCACATTATTCTTCATCATCATTTTTGAGTATTCCATTAATATATACTTGAGCACCTTTTTGCACTTTTTGCACATTTGACCTGGACTTTACTCTATGCACTTTTATTGACTTGACAACAATATTTTTAATATATTTTTTACTGCTACGGTTTATGAGTTTTTTAATGGATTTTATGGATTTTACATATCCATTGATTTATTAACCTATTAATTGTACTAGATGCGCCGTATGGATATTCGCTTTTTATCTTGTATTCTGACACATATTTTGGTTGTTTTCTATGTGTTTTTACCATACTATAGGCAGCATTTGACTATTTATTAGCACTACACCCTGCACTTTAAATTAACTTATAAATAGGCGCCCACACTGTATAGTGTATATTTATTTATACACACTCTTTGCTTCACACATGAATATAGTTGTCCAGCTCACACATGGATATAGTTGCCCAGCTCACACATGGATAAAGTTGCCCATCTCACACATGGATATAGTTGCCCAGCTCACACATGGATAAATTTGCCCAGCTCACACATGGATAAATTTGCCCAGCTCACACATGGATATAGTTGCCCAGCTCACACATGGATATAGTTGCTCAGCTCATACATGGATAAATTCGCCCCCAGCAGCTCACCTCTGCCACTGCATGCTGTTCGCCGCGTCTTTGGCTCCCTATGAGCTCCCGAAGGCATAGAGCTTGGCTGCTCGCCTGGGGGAACCACGTGACCAGCCGCGATCTGAAATGATCTATTCCAATTGAACCAGTTGTTACTTAAAGC
>RXON01004157.1:0-39086 GCA_009667805.1 Leptobrachium leishanense | reverse complement strand
CCTTAGGGGCGGAGTTTCCAAAAAGCCTTCCTTAGTGGGTGCCCACATCATAAAAACAGTGCACCTTCAAAATTTCACATTCCTAGGTTAAACGGTTTCAGATGGGCGCTGATGAGTCAATCAGTCAGTCAGTCAGGACTTTCGCGTTTATACAGTATATATAGATATAATAAACCCTTTATTATTTTAATCTAGAGCAAAAAGTCTATTTTGTTGAAGTGGTGCTGAAGAGACACCAGCGAAGGAGACACTGAAGGAGCGAAGATAGAGATAGTAAGAGAACCAGGAGAGAGCGGAGTCACTGAGGCCAAGTTGACGCAGCATGAGGAGCAGGAGAGGGTGGTCGCCAGGGTCAAATGCAGCGGAAAGGTCAAGAATAAGTAGGGAGAAGTGACCTTTGATACCACAAAAACCTACAGGCACAGGGCGACTCCAACATAGGAGAGGGATTGGGAAATAATATAGAACATCAGACCTGCACCTCCCATATACATCCCTAGGCCCATGTACCCAAGATCAAGGTGACGCATGTCACAATTAAACTGTATGTTATGCTGTATATTACTCTGTGTGTTATGCTGTGTGTTACGCAGTGTGTTATGCTGTGTGTTACGCTGTGTGTTATGCTGTGTGTTACGCAGTGTGTTATGCTGTGTGTTACGCTGTGTGTTATGCTGTGTGTTACGCTGTGTGTTATGCTGTGTGTTACGCTGTGTGTTATGCTGTGTGTTACGCTGTGTGTTATGCTGTGTGTTACGCTGTGTGTTACGTAAAGTTTTCATCCAGAAGCATCCAATATGTTTTTTGGCAAAGTCAGCTGATGGCATTAAATTCAGTCGTATCTTCCAGGCTTTATGTTTTTTGGTCCAGGCTGAGGTATGGAGTGACGTGATTTGACTCAAATATCAGTCGCTGAATTATTACCCTCTTGGAATGCAGCTGCAACCACAACATGACATGAAGCGTCAGGCTCCGTGACCTCCGAAAAATTCACTACTAAGCTCTGCAGGCAAAAACCGAGAAGACAAAAACGACCATAGTGCAACATATTCCCCCCCAATGTGACAACGAAAATATTGCACAAACCAGTAATCGCTAATGTGCGCAACTCGTTGCATTAAGGTGGGCGTCCAGAAAATATCGATTTGAAATCTTATGTTTAGAAGATTTTTGCACAAAATGTACTTTTTTCATAAGAAATAACAAGCCGTGATCAAATACATTAGACTGTGCCAGGGCGCGCCCAGTCCTGCGCACACCCAGCCCCTGCGCACACCCAGCCCCTGCACACACCCAGCCCCTGCGCACACCCAGCCCCTGCGCACACCCAGCCCCTGCACACGCCCAGCCCCTGCGCACACCCAGCCCCTGCGCACACCCAGCCCCTGCGCACACCCAGCCCCTGCGCACGCCCAGCCCCTGCGCACGCCCAGCCCCTGCGCACGCCCAGCCCCTGCGCACACCCAGCCCCTGCGCACGCCCAGCCCCTGCGCACACCCAGCCCTGCGCACGCGCAGCCCCTGCGCACACCCAGCCCCTGCGCACGCCCAGCCCCTGCGCACACCCAGCCCCTGCGCACACGCAGCCCCTGCGCACGCGCAGCCCCTGCGCACACCCAGCCCCTGCGCACCGCCCAGCCCCTGCGCACACCCAGCCCCTGCGCACACGCAGCCCCTGCGCACACCCAGCCCCTGCGCACGCCCAGCCCCTGCGCACACCCAGCCCTGCGCACGCCCAGCCCCTGCGCACACCCAGCCCCTGCGCACGCGCAGCCCCTGCGCACACCCAGCCCCTGCGCACACCAAGGTCCTACGCACACGCAGCCCCTTCGCGCACACCCAGCCCCTGCACACACCCAGCCCCTGCACGCGCCCAGCCCCTGCGCACACCCAGCCCCTGCACACACCCAGCCCCTGCGCACACCCAGCCCCTGCGCACACCCAGCCCCTGCACACACCCAGCCCCTGCGCGCACCCAGTCTTTGGCGCACACCCAGCCCCTGCGCCCGCCTGTGCCAGTGATCATAAATGGCGCCAGTGACCGCACGCATAATCATAAAACCCGTATAACTTCACATAAGGAGAAACCGACGCGTTTCCCCAGAGGTGCGACATCATAACAGTATACCTTTCTGACTGGTCAATACATAAGGGTGCGCCTATCAAGGATATTCATAGAGCACTGAAACTCCTCCAGAATTTCAGTGCTCTTTCGTTTCCGGCACTTCAAGAAATCAAATACACCGACCTTGCAGTGAATTCAGCATTTACCCCAGGGTCCACGAAGGGAAAATCTGTCAGACGCATCCGAAAATCCGCAGCATCGAACAGAAAAAACTTCGAAAAAAACATCAGATCGATCTGATAAGCCGCCGAAAAAACTCTGAATGCACCCAACAATCCGCCAAAACCGCCGAAAGGATCTGAAAAAAGACGATCCGCCGAACAGAGCGCCGACCAGTTGCAGGAAAAGGCTGACAAGCCGACGAACGGGTAGAAAAAAAAATAGACCGACACTGAAAAGCTGTTTGCAAACAAAAAAATACTGCATAAAAATGCCTGAAAATTACATATAAGGTTCTATAAATAATAATAAAAAGGACTTTTACCGGAAAAAAATGCTATTAACCCCTTCACTGCAGATGACGTGTGGGGAATGTCCTCAGAGACTCCCGCTGTATGCGGAGGACTTTCCCCACATGTCATCCTTTTAAGTGGCGCCTGACTTTAACCCCTTAAACCCACCATTCGGCGCCGGATCGCGGTCTAGCTCCGGTGGGGGCTGCCCAGAGAAATCCCATGGAGGAAGTAGGGGGTTTCTTTGAGCATGGCCTTTCGAATGATACCAAACATGAGCATGTGCAAAGTAAGAAAAGAAAATTAAAAATAAAAATATTTAAAAAAATTAAAAATAAAAATATTTAAAAAAATTAAATTTTTTCTGTGCGTGGTTTTTATTAATGCAGCTATATTTTCCCATTTAAATTATAATGTGGACAATGAGTTTGCTAAAAATCCCATAATTCCCCCCCAAAAATTTAACGAGTCCCCATTTCTAATTTTGTTTTAACAACGCACCCTATAGAAAATATAACCACAAAGACTTGCATGATAAAATGTGAAAAAAAACACACACTCTGTAGATTATTTAAAATTCTAATTTTATTGCATTATTTGTTTTATAACATGATGTATACATATAATAATGATATATCATGAATCTGCTGAGTCTGCCGGAAAAAAGGATATATAACATGTCTGGGTCATATAAAAATACGTGACTTGAAATCACGTTAAACATGATGAACGAAAGAGGTAAAAATGAGCTCAGCCCACAGCAGTGAAAGGGTTAAAAAAATGTGCCAAAAAAATGCCTAAAAATCATTTAAAAAAAACAATAAATAAAGAGACTTTTTGCTACAGATTAAAATAATAAACGGTTTATTAGATATTGGATTAAAACAGGAATATTTTTAACATTGAACCTATGGGATTCGTCTGATTAAACCTGCCGAATGAAACCACTGAACATCAGGACATTTCACTGACATTTCTCTGCTGTTCAATGTGAATAGATTAACCATTGCTTCTCTATGGGGGATTTCACTGCCGCCGAACAGGCACCGTAGTTCACTGCCACCGAACAGGCACCGTATTTCACTGCCACCGAACAGGCACCATATTTCACTGCCGCCGAAAAGCACCATATTTCACTGCCGCCGAACAGCACGTATTTCACTGCCGCCGAACAGCACGTATTTCACTGCAGCCATCTCTCTGTACCATTTATCCCTTTTATTTTATGTATCAGTCTGTACCATTTATCCCTTTTATTTTATGTATCTGTCTGTACCATTTATCCCTTTTATTTTATGTATCAGTCTGTAGCATTTATCCTTTTTGTGTCTTTTTATGTATTAAACCCCTATTTAATAGCTTTCTGGTGTTGGCTGTTTGGTGACGCACGTGATTGGGATTACCAGTTCTATCCGGTATTTTTGGGGAACCATTTCTGTCTGGGAGACAAGCCAGTGTTACGTCACACCCTAATACTGCGCATGTTTGTGAACACTGTCAGGGTTATTCAGAGAGAGATGAAAACCGGGAGAATTGCCAGGAGAATGAACAATCTAGACCAGGGATGGTGAACCTTTTTCGCCCAAGTGCCCAAACTGTATCGCTGAACCAACTTATGTGTCTCAAAGTGCCAACCCCACAATTAGACCTGAATACTGATTTATTTTAAAAAAACACTTCATTCAACTGAACTAATTATGTGCTTAAGTCTTAAAAGAAAAATACAGTAAAAGAAGATGAATATATTTGCCCCAAGCTCATACATGGATGTATAGTTCCCAGCTCAAACATGGATGTATAATGCCCAGCTCACACATGGATGTATAATGCCCAGCTCACACATGGATGTATAGTTCCCAGCTCACACATGGATGTATAGTTCCCAGCTCACACATGGATGTATAATGCCCAGCTCACACATGGATGTATAATGCCCAGCTCACACATGGATGTATAGTTCCCAGCTCACACATGGATGTATAATGCCAAGCTCACACATGGATGTATAATGCCCAGCTCACACATGGATGTATAATGCCCAGCTCACACATGGATGTATAATGCCCAGCTCACACATGGATGTATAGTTCCCAGCTCACACATGGATGTATAATGCCCAGCTCACACATGGATGTATAGTTCCCAGCTCACACATGGATGTATAGTTCCCAGCTCACACATGGATGTATAATGCCCAGCTCACACATGGATGTATAATGCCCAGCTCACACATGGATGTATAGTGCCCAGCTCACACATGGATATATAGTTCCCAGCTCACACATGGATGTATAATGCCCAGCTCACACATGGATGTATAATGCCCAGCTCAAACATGGATATATAGTTCCCAGCTCACACATGGATGTATAATGCCCAGCTCACACATGGATGTATAATGCCCAGCTCACACATGGATGTATATTGCCCAGCTCACACATGGATGTAAAGTTCCCAGCTCACACATGGATGTATAATGCCCAGCTCACAAATGGATGTATAATGCCCAGCTCACACATGGATGTATATTGCCCAGCTCACACATGGATGTATAATGCCCAGCTCACACATGGATGTATAATGCCCAGCTCACACATGGATGTATAGTGCCCAGCTCACACATGGATGTATAGTTCCCAGCTCATACATGGATGTATAGTTCCCAGCTCACACATGGATGTATAATGCTCAGCTCACACATGGATATATACTACCTCAGCTCACACATGGATGTATAATGCCCAGCTCACACATGGATATATACTACCTCAGCTCACACATGGATGTATATTGCCCAGTTCACACATGGATGTATAGTTCCCAGCTCACACATGGATGTATAGTTCCCAGCTCACACATGGATGTATAATGCTCAGCTCACACATGGATATATACTACCTCAGCTCACACATGGATGTATAATGCCCAGCTCACACATGGATTTATAATGCCCAGCTCACACATGGATGTATAGTGCCCAGCTCACACATGGATGTATAGTTCCCAGCTCACACATGGATGTATAATGCTCAGCTCACACATGGATATATACTACCTCAGCTCACACATGGATGTATAATGCCCAGCTCACACATGGATTTATAATGCCCAGCTCACACATGGATGTATAATGCCCAGCTCACACATGGATGTATAGTTCCCAGCTCACACATGGATGTATAATGCCCAGCTCACACATGGATGTATAGTTCCCAGCTCACACATGGATGTATAATGCCCAGCTCACACATGGATGTATATTGCCCAGCTCACACATGGATATATACTGCCTCAGCTCACACATGGATGGATATTGGACCAGCTCACACATGGATGTATACTGCCCCAGCTCACACATGGATGTATAGTTCCCAGCTCACACATGTATGTATACTGCCCCAGCTCACACATGGATGTATAATGCCCAGCTCACACATGGATTATAATGCCCAGCTCACACATGGATGTATAGTGCCCAGCTCACACATGGATTATAGTTCCCAGCTCACACATGGATGTATATTGCCCAGCTCACACATGGATATATAATGCCTCAGCTCACACATGGATGGATATTGGACCAGCTCACACATGGATGTATACTGCCCCAGCTCACACATGGATGTACAGTAAATGCCCAGCTCACACATGGATGTATACTGGCCCAGCTCACACATGGATGTATAATGCCCAGCTCACACATGGATGTATACTGGCCCAGCTCACACATGGATGTATAATGCCCAGCTCACACATGGATGTATAGTTCCCAGCTCACACATGGATGTATAATGCCCAGCTCACACATGGATGTATAGTTCCCAGCTCACACATGGATGTATAATGCCCAGCTCACACATGGATGTATAATGCCCAGCTCACACATGGATGTATACCGGCCCAGCTCACACATGGATGTATAATGCCCAGCTCACACATGGATGTATAATGCCCAGCTCAAACATGGATGTATAATGCCCAGCTCACACATGGATGTATAATGCCCAGCTCACACATGGATGTATAATGCCCAGCTCACACATGGATGTATAGTTCCCAGCTCACACATGGATGTATAATGCCCAGCTCATACATGGATGTATAATGCCCAGCTCACACATGGATGTATAATGCCCAGCTCACACATGAATGTATAATGCCCAGCTCAAACATGGATGTATAATGCCCAGCTCAAACATGGATGTATAATGCCCAGCTCACACATGGATGTATAATGCCCAGCTCACACATGGATGTATAATGCCCAGCTCACACATGGATGTATAGTTCCCAGCTCACACATGGATGTACAGTATAGTTCCCAGCTCACACGTGGATGTATAATGCCCAGCTCACACATGGATGTATAATGCCCAGCTCACACATGGATGTATAGTTCCCAGCTCACACATGGATGTATAATGCCCAGCTCACACATGGATGTATAGTTCCCAGCTCACACATGGAGATTAAATGCCCAGCTCACACATGGATGTATAATGCCCAGCTCACACATGGATGTATAATGCCCAACTCACACATGGATGTATAATGCCCAGCTCACACATGGATGTATAATGCCCAACTCACACATGGATGTATAATGCCCAGCTCACACATGGATGTATAATGCCCAACTCACACATGGATGTATAATGCCCAGCTCACACATGGATGGATATTGGACCAGCTCACACATGGATGTATAGTTCCCAGCACACACATGGATATATAATGCCCAGCTCACACATGGATGTATAGTTCCCAGCTCACACATGGATGTATAATGCTCAGCTCACACATGGATATATACTACCTCAGCTCACACATAGATGTATAATGCCCAGCTCACACATGGATGTATAGTGCCCAGCTCACACATGGATGTATAGTTCCCAGCTCACACATGGATGTATAATGCCCAGCTCACACATGGATGTATAGTTCCCAGCTCACACATGGATGTATAATGCCCAGCTCACACAAGGATGTATAGTTCCCAGCTCACACATGGATGTATATTGCCCAGCTCACACATGGATGGATATTGGACCAGCTCACACATGGATGTATACTGCCCCAGCTCACACATGGATGTATAGTTCCCAGCTCACACGTGGATGTATACTGCCCCAGCTCACACATGGATGTATAATGCCCAGCTCACACATGGATTTATAATGCCCAGCTCACACATGGATGTATAGTGCCCAGCTCACACATGGATTATAGTTCCCAGCTCACACATGGATATATAATGCCTCAGCTCACACATGGATGGATATTGGACCAGCTCACACATGGATGTATACTGCCCCAGCTCACACATGGATGTACAGTATAATGCCCAGCTCACACATGGATGTATACTGGCCCAGCTCACACATGGATGTATAATGCCCAGCTCACACATGGATGTATACTGGCCCAGCTCACACATGGATGTATAATGCCCAGCTCACACATGGATGTATAATGCCCAGCTCACACATGGATGTATAGTTCCCAGCTCACACATGGATGTATAATGCCCAGCTCATACATGGATGTATAATGCCCAGCTCACACATGGATGTATAATGCCCAGCTCACACATGGATGTATAGTTCCCAGCTCACACATGGATGTATAATGCCCAGCTCACACATGGATGTATAATGCCCAGCTCACACATGGATGTATAATGCCCAGCTCACACATGGATGTATAATGTCCAGCTCACACATGGATGTATAATGCCCAGCTCACACATGAATGTATAATGCCCAGCTCACACATGGATGTATAATGCCCAACTCACACATGGATGTATAATGCCCAGCTCACACATGGATGTATAATGCCCAACTCACACATGGATGTATAATACCCAGCTCAAACATGGATGTATAATGCCCAGCTCACACATGGATGTATAGTTCCCAGCTCACACATGGATGTATAATGCCCAGCTCACACATGGATGTATAGTCCCAGCTCACACATGGATATATAATACCAGCTCAAACATGGATGTATAATGCCCAGCTCACACATGGATGTATTGTTCCCAGCTCACACATGGATGTATAATGCCCAGCTCACACATGGATGTATAATGCCCAGCTCACACATGAATGTATAATGCCCAGCTCACACATGGATGTATAATGCCCAACTCACACATGGATGTATAATGCCCAGCTCACACATGGATGTATAATGCCCAGCTCACACATGAATGTATAATGCCCAGCTCACACATGGATGTATAATGCCCAGCTCACACATGGATGTATAATGCCCAACTCACACATGGATGTATAATGCCCAGCTCACACATGGATGTATAATGCCCAACTCACACATGGATGTATAATGCCCAGCTCACACATGAATGTTTAATGCCCAGCTCACACATGGATGTATAATGCCCAGCTCACACATGGATGTATAATGCCCAACTCACACATGGATGTATAATGCCCAGCTCACACATGGATGTATAATGCCCAGCTCACACATGAATGTATAATGCCCAGCTCACACATGGATGTATAATGCCCAACTCACACATGGATGTATAATGCCCAGCTCACACATGGATGTATAATGCCCAACTCACACATGGATGTATAATACCCAGCTCAAACATGGATGTATAATGCCCAGCTCACACATGGATGTATAGTTCCCAGCTCACACATGGATGTATAATGCCCAGCTCACACATGGATGTATAGTTCCCAGCTCACACATGGATATATAATACCCAGCTCAAACATGGATGTATAATGCCCAGCTCACACATGGATGTATTGTTCCCAGCTCACACATGGATGTATAATGCCCAGCTCACACATGGATGTATAATGCCCAGCTCACACATGAATGTATAATGCCCAGCTCACACATGGATGTATAATGCCCAGCTCACACATGAATGTATAATGCCCAGCTCACACATGGATGTATAATGCCCAACTCACACATGGATGTATAATGCCCAACTCACACATGAATGTATAATGCCCAGCTCACACATGGATGTATAATGCCCAACTTACACATGGATGTATAATGCCCAGCTCACACATGGATGTATAATGCCCAGCTCACACATGGATGTATAATGCCCAGCTCACACATGGATGTATAATGCCCAGCTCACACATGAATGTATAATGCCCAGCTCACACATGGATGTATAATGCCCAGCTCACACATGGATGTATAATGCCCAGCTCACACATGAATGTATAATGCCCAGCTCACACATGGATGTATAATGCCCAACTCACACATGGATGTATAATGCCCAGCTCACACATGGATGTATAATGCCCAACTCACACATGGATGTATAATACCCAGCTCAAACATGGATGTATAATGCCCAGCTCACACATGGATGTATAGTTCCCAGCTCACACATGGATGTATAATGCCCAGCTCACACATGGATGTATAGTTCAGAGCTCACACATGGATATATAATACCCAGCTCAAACATGGATGTATAATGCCCAGCTCACACATGGATGTATTGTTCCCAGCTCACACATGGATGTATAATGCCAGCTCACACATGGATGTATATAATGCCCAGCTCACACATGAATGTATAATGCCCAGCTCACACATGGATGTATAATGCCCAGCTCACACATGAATGTATAATGCCCAGCTCACACATGGATGTATAATGCCCAACTCACACATGGATGTATAATGCCCAACTCACACATGGATGTATAATGCCCAGCTCACACATGGATGTATAATGCCCAGCTCACACATGAATGTATAATGCCCAGCTCACACATGGATGTATAATGCCCAGCTCACACATGGATGTATAATGCCCAACTCACACATGGATGTATAATGCCCAGCTCACACATGAATGTATAATGCCCAGCTCACACATGGATGTATAATGCCCAGCTCACACATGGATGTATAATGCCCAATTCACACATGGATGTATAATGCCCAGCTCACACATGGATGTATAATGCCCAGCTCACACATGGATGTATATAATGCCCAGCTCACACATGAATGTATAATGCCCAGCTCACACATGGATGTATAGTTCCCAGCTCACACATGGATATATAATACCCAGCTCAACAGATGTATAATGCCCAGCTCACACATGGATGTATAATACCCAGCTCAAACATGGATGTATAATGCCCAGCTCACACATGGATGTATAATGCCCAGCTCACACATGAATGTATAATGCCCAGCTCACACATGGATGTATAATGCCCAACTCACACATGGATGTATAATGCCCAACTCACACATGAATGTATAATGCCCAGCTCACACATGGATGTATAATGCCCAACTCACACATGGATGTATAATGCCCAGCTCACACATGGATGTATAATGCCCAGCTCACACATGGATGTATAATGCCCAGCTCACACATGGATGTATAATGCCCAACTCACACATGGATGTATAATGCCCAGCTCACACATGGATGTATAATGCCCAGCTCACACATGGATGTATAATGCCCAGCTCACACATGAATGTATAATGCCCAGCTCACACATGGATGTATAATGCCCAACTCACACATGGATGTATAATGCCCAGCTCACACATGGATGTATAATGCCCAACTCACACATATGGATGTATAATACCCAGCTCAAACATGGATGTATAATGCCCAGCTCACACATGGATGTATAGTTCCCAGCTCACACATGGATGTGTAATGCCCAGCTCACACATGGATGTATAGTTCCCAGCTCACACATGGATATATAATACCCAGCTCAAACATGGATGTATAATGCCCAGCTCACACATGGATGTATTGTTCCCAGCTCACACATGGATGTATAATGCCCAGCTCACACATGGATGTATAATGCCCAGCTCACACATGAATGTATAATGCCCAGCTCACACATGGATGTATAATGCCCAACTCACACATGGATGTATAATGCCCAGCTCACACATGGATGTGTATAATGCCCAGCTCACACATGAATGTATAATGCCCAACTCACACATGGATGTATAATGCCTAGCTCACACATGAATGTATAATGCCCAGCTCACACATGGATGTATAATGCCCAGCTCACACATGGATGATGTATAATGCCCCAACTCACACATGGATGTATAATGCCCAGCTCACACATGGATGTATAATGCCCAGCTCACACATGGATGTATAATGCCCAGCTCACACATGAATGTATAATGCCCAGCTCACACATGGATGTATAATGCCCAACTCATACATGGATGTATAATGCCCAGCTCACACATGGATGTATAATGCCCAGCTCACACATGAATGTATAATGCCCAGCTCACACATGGATGTATAATGCCCAACTCACACATGGATGTATAATGCCAGCTCACACATGGATGTATAATGCCCAGCTCACACATGAATGTTATAATGCCCAGCTCACACATGGATGTATAATGCCCAACTCACACATGGATGTATAATGCCCAACTCACACATGGATGTATAATGCCCAGCTCACACATGAATGTATAATGCCCAGCTCACACATGGATGTATAATGCCCAGCTCACACATGGATGTATAATGCCCAACTCACACATGGATGTATAATGCCCAGCTCACACATGGATGTATAATGCCCAGCTCACACATGGATGTATAATGCCCAGCTCACACATGAATGTATAATGCCCAGCTCACACATGGATGTATAGTTCCCAGCTCACACATAGATATATAATACCCAGCTCAAACATGGATGTATAATGCCCAGCTCACACATGGATGTATTGTTCCCAGCTCACACATGGATGTATAATGCCCAGCTCACACATGGATGTATAATGCCCAGCTCACACATGGATGTATACTGCCCAACTCACACATGGATGTATAATGCCCAGCTCACACATGGATGTATAATGCCCAGCTCACACATGAATGTATAATGCCCAGCTCACACATGGATGTATAATGCCCAGCTCACACATGGATGTATAATGCCCAACTCACACATGGATGTATAATGCCCAGCTCACACATGGATGTATAATGCCCAACTCACACATGGATGTATAATGCCCAGCTCACACATGGATGTATAATGCCCAGCTCACACATGAATGTATAATGCCCAGCTCACACATGGATGTATAATGCCCAGCTCACACATGGATGTATAATGCCCAACTCACACATGGATGTATAATGCCCAGCTCACACATGGATGTATAATGCCCAACTCACACATGGATGTATAATGCCCAGCTCACACATGAATGTTTAATGCCCAGCTCACACATGGATGTATAATGCCCAGCTCACACATGGATGTATAATGCCCAACTCACACATGGATGTATAATGCCCAGCTCACACATGGATGTATAATGCCCAGCTCACACATGAATGTATAATGCCCAGCTCACACATGGATGTATAATGCCCAGCTCACACATGAATGTATAATGCCCAGCTCACACATGGATGTATAATGCCCAGCTAACACATGGATGTATAATGCCCAGCTCACACATGGATGTATAATGCCCAGCTCACACATGGATGTATAATGCCCAACTCACACATGGATGTATAATGCCCAGCTCACACATGGATGTATAATGCCCAGCTCACACATGGATGTATAATGCCCAGCTCACACATGAATGTATAATGCCCAGCTCACACATGGATGTATAATGCCCAACTCACACATGGATGTATAATGCCCAGCTCACACATGGATGTATAATGCCCAACTCACACATGGATGTATAATACCCAGCTCAAACATGGATGTATAATGCCCAGCTCACACATGGATGTATAGTTCCCAGCTCACACATGGATGTATAATGCCCAGCTCACACATGGATGTATAGTTCCCAGCTCACACATGGATATATAATACCCAGCTCAAACATGGATGTATAATGCCCAGCTCACACATGGATGTATTGTTCCCAGCTCACACATGGATGTATAATGCCCAGCTCACACATGGATGTATAATGCCCAGCTCACACATGAATGTATAATGCCCAGCTCACACATGGATGTATAATGCCCAACTCACACATGAATGTATAATGCCCAGCTCACACATGGATGTATAATGCCCAGCTCACACATGGATGTATAATGCCCAACTCACACATGGATGTATAATGCCCAGCTCACACATGGATGTATAATGCCCAACTCACACATGGATGTAATGCCCAGCTCACACATGAATGTATAATGCCCAGCTCACACATGAATGTATAATGCCCAGCTCACACATGGATGTATAATGCCCAGCTCACACATGGATGTATAATGCCCAACTCACACATGGATGTATAATGCCCAGCTCACACATGGATGTATAATGCCCAACTCACACATGGATGTATAATACCCAGCTCAAACATGGATGTATAATGCCCAGCTCACACATGGATGTATAATGCCCAGCTCACACATGAATGTATAATGCCCAGCTCACACATGGATGTATAATGCCCAGCTCACACATGAATGTATAATGCCAGCTCACACATGGATGTATAATGCCCAACTCACACATGGATGTATAATGCCCAGCTCACACATGGATGTATACTGCCCAGCTCACACATGGATGTATAATGCCCAGCTCACACATGAATGTATAATGCCCAGCTCACACATGGATGTATAATGCCCAACTCACACATGGATGTATAATGCCCAGCTCACACATGGATGTATAATGCCCAGCTCACACATGAATGTATAATGCCCAGCTCACACATGGATGTATAATGCCCAGCTCACACATAGATGTATGATGCCCAACTCACACATGGATGTATAATGCCCAGCTCACACATGGATGTATAATGCCCAACTCACACATGGATGTATAATGCCTAGCTCACACATGAATGTATAATGCCCAGCTCACACATGGATGTATAATGCCCAGCTCACACATGGATGTATAATGCCCAACTCACACATGGATGTATAATGCCCAGCTCACACATGGATGTATAATGCCCAGCTCACACATGGATGTATAATGCCCAGCTCACACATGAATGTATAATGCCCAGCTCACACATGGATGTATAATGCCCAACTCACACATGGATGTATAATGCCCAGCTCACACATGGATGTATAATGCCCAGCTCACACATGAATGTATAATGCCCAGCTCACACATGGATGTATAATGCCCAACTCACACATGGATGTATAATGCCCAGCTCACACATGGATGTATAATGCCCAGCTCACACATGAATGTATAATGCCCAGCTCACACATGGATGTATAATGCCCAGCTCACACATGGATGTATAATGCCCAACTCACACATGGATGTATAATGCCCAACTCACACATGGATGTATAATGCCTAGCTCACACATGAATGTATAATGCCCAGCTCACACATGGATGTATAATGCCCAGCTCACACATGGATGTATAATGCCCAGCTCACACATGGATGTATAATGCCCAGCTCACACATGAATGTATAATGCCCAGCTCACACATGGATGTATAATGCCCAACTCACACATGGATGTATAATGCCCAGCTCACACATGGATGTATAATGCCCAGCTCACACATGAATGTATAATGCCCAGCTCACACATGGATGTATAATGCCCAGCTCACACATAGATGTATGATGCCCACTCACACATGGATGTATAATGCCCAGCTCACACATGGATGTATAATGCCCAACTCACACATGGATGTATAATGCCCAGCTCACACATGGATGTATAATGCCCAGCTCACACATGAATGTATAATGCCCAGCTCACACATGGATGTATAATGCCCAGCTCACACATGGATGTATAATGCCCAACTCACACATGGATGTATAATGCCCAGCTCACACATGGATGTATAATGCCCAACTCACACATGGATGTATAATTGCCCAGCTCACACATGGATGTATAATGCCCAGCTCACACATGAATATAATGCCCAGCTCACACATGGATGTATAATGCCCAGCTCACACATGGATGTATAATGCCCAACTCACACATGGATGTATAATGCCCAGCTCACACATGGATGTATAATGCCCAACTCACACATGGATGTATAATGCCCAGCTCACACATGAATGTTTAATGCCCAGCTCACACATGGATGTATAATGCCCAGCTCACACATGGATGTATAATGCCCAACTCACACATGGATGTATAATGCCCAGCTCACACATGGATGTATAATGCCCAGCTCACACATGAATGTATAATGCCCAGCTCACACATGGATGTATAATGCCCAACTCACACATGGATGTATAATGCCCAGCTCACACATGGATGTATAATGCCCAGCTAACACATGGATGTATAATGCCCAGCTCACACATGGATGTATAATGCCCAGCTCACACATGGATGTATAATGCAACTCACACATGGATGTATAATGCCCAGCTCACACATGGATGTATAATGCCCAGCTCACACATGGATTATAATGCCCAGCTCACACATGAATGTATAATGCCCAGCTCACACATGGATGTATAATGCCCAAGCTCACACATGGATGTATAATGCCCAGCTCACACATGGATGTATAATGCCCAACTCACACATGGATGTATAATACCCAGCTCAAACATGGATGTATAATGCCCAGCTCACACATGGATGTATAGTTCCCAGCTCACACATGGATGTATAATGCCCAGCTCACACATGGATGTATAGTTCCAGCTCACACATGGATATATAATACCCAGCTCAAACATGGATGTATAATGCCCAGCTCACACATGGATGTATTGTTCCCAGCTCACACATGGATGTATAATGCCCAGCTCACACATGGATGTATAATGCCCAGCTCACACATGAATGTATAATGCCCAGCTCACACATGGATGTATAATGCCCAACTCACACATGAATGTATAATGCCCAGCTCACACATGGATGTATAATGCCCAGCTCACACATGGATGTATAATGCCCAACTCACACATGGATGTATAATGCCCAGCTCACACATGGATGTATAATGCCCAACTCACACATGGATGTATAATGCCCAGCTCACACATGAATGTATAATGCCCAGCTCACACATGAATGTATAATGCCCAGCTCACACATGGATGTATAATGCCCAGCTCACACATGGATGTATAATGCCCAACTCACACATGGATGTATAATGCCCAGCTCACACATGGATGTATAATGCCCAACTCACACATGGATGTATAATACCAGCTCAAACATGGATGTATAATGCCCAGCTCACACATGGATGTATAATGCCCAGCTCACACATGAATGTATAATGCCCAGCTCACACATGGATGTATAATGCCCAGCTCACACATGAATGTATAATGCCCAGCTCACACATGGATGTATAATGCCCAACTCACACATGGATGTATAATGCCCAGCTCACACATGGATGTATACTGCCCAGCTCACACATGGATGTATAATGCCCAGCTCACACATGAATGTATAATGCCCAGCTCACACATGGATGTATAATGCCCAACTCACACATGGATGTATAATGCCCAGCTCACACATGGATGTATAATGCCCAGCTCACACATGAATGTATAATGCCCAGCTCACACATGGATGTATAATGCCCAGCTCACACATAGATGTATGATGCCCAACTCACACATGGATGTATAATGCCCAGCTCACACATGGATGTATAATGCCCAACTCACACATGGATGTATAATGCCTAGCTCACACATGAATGTATAATGCCCAGCTCACACATGGATGTATAATGCCCAGCTCACACATGGATGTATAATGCCCAACTCACACATGGATGTATAATGCCCAGCTCACACATGGATGTATAATGCCCAGCTCACACATGGATGTATAATGCCCAGCTCACACATGAATGTATAATGCCCAGCTCACACATGGATGTATAATGCCCAACTCACACATGGATGTATAATGCCCAGCTCACACATGGATGTATAATGCCCAGCTCACACATGAATGTATAATGCCCAGCTCACACATGGATGTATAATGCCCAACTCACACATGGATGTATAATGCCCAGCTCACACATGGATGTATAATGCCCAGCTCACACATGAATGTATAATGCCCAGCTCACACATGGATGTATAATGCCCAGCTCACACATGGATGTATAATGCCCAACTCACACATGGATGTATAATGCCCAGCTCACACATGAATGTATAATGCCCAGCTCACACATGGATGTATAATGCCCAGCTCACACATGGATGTATAATGCCCAACTCACACATGGATGTATAATGCCCAGCTCACACATGGATGTATAATGCCCAGCTCACACATGGATGTATAATGCCCAGCTCACACATGAATGTATAATGCCCAGCTCACACATGGATGTATAGTTCCCAGCTCACACATAGATATATAATACCAGCTCAAACATGGATGTATAATGCCCAGCTCACACATGGATGTATTGTTCCCAGCTCACACATGGATGTATAATGCCCAGCTCACACATGGATGTATAATGCCCAGCTCACACATGGATGTATACTGCCCACTCACACATGGATGTATAATGCCCAGCTCACACATGGATGTATAATGCCCAGCTCACACATGAATGTATAATGCCCAGCTCACACATGGATGTATAATGCCCAGCTCACACATGGATGTATAATGCCCAACTCACACATGGATGTATAATGCCCAGCTCACACATGGATGTATAATGCCCAACTCACACATGGATGTATAATGCCCAGCTCACACATGGATGTATAATGCCCAGCTCACACATGAATGTATAATGCCCAGCTCACACATGGATGTATAATGCCCAGCTCACACATGGATGTATAATGCCCAACTCACACATGGATGTATAATGCCCAGCTCACACATGGATGTATAATGCCCAACTCACACATGGATGTATAATGCCCAGCTCACACATGGATGTATAATGCCCAACTCACACATGGATGTATAATGCCCAGCTCACACATGATGTTTAATGCCCAGCTCACACATGGATGTATAATGCCCAGCTCACACATGGATGTATAATGCCCAACTCACACATGGATGTATATGCCCAGCTCACACATGGATGTATAATGCCCAGCTCACACATGAATGTATAATGCCCAGCTCACACATGGATGTATAATGCCCAGCTCACACATGGATGTATAATGCCCAGCTCACACGTGGATGTATAATGCCCAGCTAACACATGGATGTATAATGCCCAGCTCACACATGGATGTATAATGCCCAGCTCACACATGGATGTATAATGCCCAACTCACACATGGATGTATAATGCCCAGCTCACACATGGATGTATAATGCCCAGCTCACACATGGATGTATAATGCCCAGCTCACACATGAATGTATAATGCCCAGCTCACACATGGATGTATAATGCCCAACTCACACATGGATGTATAATGCCCAGCTCACACATGGATGTATATATGCCCAACTCACACATGGATGTATAATACCAGCTCAAACATGGATGTATAATGCCCAGCTCACACATGGATGTATAGTTCCCAGCTCACACATGGATGTATAATGCCCAGCTCACACATGGATGTATAGTTCCCAGCTCACACATGGATATATAATACCCAGCTCAAACATGGATGTATAATGCCCAGCTCACACATGGATGTATTGTTCCCAGCTCACACATGGATGTATAATGCCCAGCTCACACATGGATGTATAATGCCCAGCTCACACATGAATGTATAATGCCCAGCTCACACATGGATGTATAATGCCCAACTCACACATGAATGTATAATGCCCAGCTCACACATGGATGTATAATGCCCAGCTCACACATGGATGTATAATGCCCAACTCACACATGGATGTATAATGCCCAGCTCACACATGGATGTATAATGCCCAACTCACACATGGATGTATAATGCCCAGCTCACACATGAATGTATAATGCCAGCTCACACATGAATGTATAATGCCCAGCTCACACATGGATGTATAATGCCCAGCTCACACATGGATGTATAATGCCCAACTCACACATGGATGTATAATGCCCAGCTCACACATGGATGTATAATGCCCAGCTCACACATGGATGTATAATGCCCAACTCACACATGGATGATGTATAATGCCCAGCTCACACATGGATGTATAATGCCCAGCTCACACATGATGTATAATGCCCAGCTCACACATGGATGTATAATGCCCAGCTCACACATGATGTATAATGCCCAGCTCACACATGGATGTATAATGCCCAACTCACACATGGATGTATTGTTCCCAGCTCACACATGGATGTATACTGGCCCAGCTCACACATGGATGTATAATGCCCAGCTCACACATGGATGTATAATGCCCAGCTCACACATGGATGTATAGTTCCAGCTCACACATGGATGTATAATGCCCAGCTCATACATGGATGTATAATGCCCAGCTCACACATGGATGTATAATGCCCAGCTCAAACATGGATGTATAATGCCCAGCTCAAACATGGATGTATAATGCCCAGCTCACACATGGATGTATAATGCCCAGCTCACACATAGATGTATAATGCCCAACTCACACATGGATGTATAATGCCCAACTCACACATGGATGTACAGTATAGTGCCCAGCTCACACATGGATGTATAATGCCCAGCTCACACATGGATGTATAATGCCCAGCTCACACATGGATGTATAGTTCCCAGCTCACACATGGATGTATAATGCCCAGCTCACACATGGATGTATAGTTCCCAGCTCACACATGGATGTATAATGCCCAGCTCACACATGGATGTATAATGCCCAGCTCACACATGGATGTATAATGCCCAGCTCACACATGGATGTATAATGCCCAACTCACACATGGATGTATAATGCCCAGCTCACACATGGATGTATAATGCCCAACTCACACATGGATGTATAATGCCCAGCTCACACATGGATGTATAATGCCCAACTCACACATGGATGTATAATGCCCAGCTCACACATGGATGTATAATGCCCAACTCACACATGGATGTATAATGCCCAGCTCACACATGGATGTATAATGCCCAGCTCACACATGGATGTATAATGCCCAATCACACATGGATGTATAATGCCCAGCTCACACATGGATGTATAATGCCCAACTCACACATGGATGTATAATGCCCAGCTCACACATGGATGTATAATGCCCAACTCAAACATGGATGTATAATGCCCAGCTCACACATGGATGTATAATGCCCAACTCACACATGGATGTATAATGCCAACTCACACATGGATGTATAGTGCCCAGCTCAAACATGGATGTATAATGCCCAGATCACACATGGATGTATAATGCCCAACTCACACATGGATGTATAATGCCCAGCTCAAACATGGATGTATAATGCCCAGATCACACATGGATGTATAGTTCCAAGCTCACACATGGATGTATAATGCCCAGCTCACACATGGATGTATAGTTCCCAGCTCACACATGGATGTATAATGCCCAGCTCACACATGGATGTATAGTTCCCAGCTCACACATGGATGTATAATGCCCAGCTCACACATGGATGTATAGTTCCCAGCTCACACATGGATGTATAATACCCAGCTCAAACATGGATGTATAATGCCCAGCTCACACATGGATGTATAATGCCCAGCTCACACATGGATGTATAGTTCCCAGCTCAAACATGGATGTATAATGCCCAGCTCACACATGGATGTATAATGCCCAGCTCACACATGGATGTATAATGCCCAGCTCACACATGGATGTATAGTTCCCAGCTCAAACATGGATGTATAATGCCCAGCTCACACATGGATGTTATAATGCCCAGCTCACACATGGATGTATAGTTCCCAGCTCACACATGGATGTATAATACCCAGCTCAAACATGGATGTATAATGCCCAGCTCACACATGGATGTATAATGCCCAGCTCACACATGGATGTATAGTTCCCAGCTCACACATGGATGTATAATACCCAGCTCAAACATGGATGTATAATGCCCAGCTCACACATGGATGTATAATGCCCAGCTCACACATGGATGTATAGTTCCCAGCTCACACATGGATGTATAATGCCCAGCTCACACATGGATGTATAATGCCCAGCTCACACATGGATGTATAATGCCCAGCTCACACATGGATGTATAATGCCCAGCTCACACATGAATGTATAATGCCCAGCTCACACATGGATGTATAATCCAACTCACACATGGATGTATAATGCCCAGCTCACACATGGATGTATAATGCCCAACTCACACATGGATGTATAATACCCAGCTCAAACATGGATGTATAATGCCCAGCTCACACATGGATGTATAGTTCCCAGCTCACACATGGATGTATAATGCCCAGCTCACACATGGATGTATAGTTCCCAGCTCACACATGGATATATAATACCCAGCTCAAACATGGATGTATAATGCCCAGCTCACACATGGATGTATTGTTCCCAGCTCACACATGGATGTATAATGCCCAGCTCACACATGGATGTATAATGCCCAGCTCACACATGAATGTATAATGCCCAGCTCACACATGGATGTATAATGCCCAACTCACACATGGATGTATAATGCCCAGCTCACACATGGATGTATAATGCCCAGCTCACACATGAATGTATAATGCCCAGCTCACACATGGATGTATAATGCCCAGCTCACACATGGATGTATAATGCCCAACTCACACATGGATGTATAATGCCCAGCTCACACATGGATGTATAATGCCCAACTCACACATGGATGTATAATGCCCAGCTCACACATGAATGTTTAATGCCCAGCTCACACATGAATGTATAATGCCCAGCTCACACATGGATGTATAATGCCCAACTCACACATGGATGTATAATGCCCAGCTCACACATGGATGTATAATGCCCAGCTCACACATGGATGTATAATGCCCAGCTCACACATGAATGAATAATGCCCAGCTCACACATGGATGTAATGCCCAACTCACACATGGATGTATAATGCCCAGCTCACACATGGATGTATAATGCCCAGCTCACACATGGATGTATAATGCCCAGCTCACACATGAATGTATAATGCCCAGCTCACACATGGATGTATAATGCCAACTCACACATGGATGTATAATGCCCAGCTCACACATGGATGTATAATGCCCAACTCACACATGGATGTATAATACCCAGCTCAAACATGGATGTATAATGCCCAGCTCACACATGGATGTATAGTTCCCAGCTCACACATGGATGTATAATGCCCAGCTCACACATGGATGTATAGTTCCCAGCTCACACATGGATATATAATACCCAGCTCAAACATGGATGTATAATGCCCAGCTCACACATGGATGTATAATGCCCAACTCACACATGGATGTATATGCCCAGCTCACACATGAATGTATAATGCCCAGCTCACACATGGATGTATAATGCCCAACTCACACATGGATGTATAATGCCCAGCTCACACATGGATGTATAATGCCCAGCTCACACATGGATGTATAATGCCCAGCTCACACATGGATGTATAATGCCCAGCTCACACATGGATGTATAATGCCCAGCTCACACATGGATGTATAATGCCCAGCTCACACATGGATGTATAATGCCCAGCTCACACATGGATGTATAATGCCCAACTCACACATGGATGTATAATGCCCAGCTCAGACATGAATGTATAATGCCCAGCTCACACATGGATGTATAATGCCCAGCTCACACATGGATGTATAATGCCCAACTCACACATGGATGTATAATGCCCAGCTCACACATGGATGTATAATGCCCAGCTCACACATGGATGTATAATGCCCAGCTCACACATGAATGTATAATGCCCAGCTCACACATGGATGTATAGTTCCCAGCTCACACATGGATATATATACCAGCTCAAACATGGATGTATAATGCCCAGCTCACACATGGATGTATTGTTCCCAGCTCACACATGGATGTATAATGCCCAGCTCACACATGGATGTATAATGCCCAGCTCACACATGAATGTATAATGCCCAGCTCACACATGGATGTATAATGCCCAACTCACACATGGATGTATAATGCCCAGCTCACACATGGATGTATAATGCCCAGCTCACACATGAATGTATAATGCCCAGCTCACACATGGATGTATAATGCCCAGCTCACACATGGATGTATAATGCCAACTCACACATGGATGTATAATGCCCAGCTCACACATGGATGTATAATGCCCAACTCACACATGGATGTATAATGCCCAGCTCACACATGAATGTTTAATGCCCAGCTCACACATGGATGTATAATGCCCAGCTCACACATGGATGTATAATGCCCAGCTCACACATGGATGTATAATGCCAGCTCACACATGGATGTATAATGCCCAGCTCACACATGAATGTATAATGCCCAGCTCACACATGGATGTATAATGCCCAACTCACACATGGATGTATAATGCCCAGCTCACACATGGATGTATAATGCCCAGCTCACACATGGATGTATAATGCCCAACTCACACATGGATGTATAATTCCCAGCTCACACATGAATGTATAATGCCCAACTCACACATGGATGTATAATGCCCAGCTCACACATGGATGTATAATGCCCAGCTCACACATGGATGTATAATGCCCAACTCACACATGGATGTATAATGCCCAACTCACACATGGATGTATAATGCCCAGCTCACACATGGATGTATAATGCCCAGCTCACACATGGATGTATAATGCCCAGCTCACACATGGATGTATAATGCCCAGCTCACACATGGATGTATAATGCCCAGCTCACACATGGATGTATAATGCCCAACTCACACATGGATGTATAATGCCAACTCACACATGGATGTATAATGCCCAGCTCACACATGGATGTATAATGCCCAGCTCACACATGGATGTATAATGCCCAGCTCACACATGGATGTATAATGCCCAGCTCACACATGGATGTATAATGCCCAACTCACACATGGATGTATAATGCCCAACTCACACATGGATGTATAATGCCCAGCTCACATATGGATGTATAATGCCCAGCTCACACATGGATGTATAGTGTCCAACTCACACGTCTTTTTCCCCCGTCTTTCCTGCCCCCGCCGGCCGGAGGAGGCGACCGGAGCCGCGGTCCTCGCTGCAGGACAGAGGGTAAGTATGGGATTTTTTTAATATATTTTTAAGCTGGTGTTAACGGATTCTGCACCGGCGGAATCCATAACACCAGGTCCTGGCTCTGGTTAACTTTTCATTGACCAGAGCCAGGCGTTAATCAGCGCTTGTACATTGTAATCCAGCGCTGATTAACGCTTTGCGCTCCCATGTTAAGTATAGGAAGCACAAAGTGCAGTGACCTCGCGCTGAACAGCACGAGGTCCCAAATGCAAAAGGGTTTTTTAACCCGTGTGCGTTTGGATTGTAATATGCGGCAGATACCGCAGCTAACGGTAGCGCTCACGCAGGTGAGCTCTACCGTTAGCGTGAAGAATGTAATAGGGGCCACAGTCGGCGCCGCGTGCCAGGTGTGACACGCGTGCCATAGGTTCGCCATCACTGATCAAGACCAAATAGTTGATTTGGAAAATGAGATAAATGGGAGAATTTTTCTGGTTTGGCTATTTTGACCTCGAATTTTCACTTCTTTAGTCATTCTCCAGGTTTTCACCTCTCTCTGAATAACCCTGTATGGCTGGAACATTCTCATGACCTGTGACCTGTCTTGCTCTGCACACGGATCTAATATAATCCTTGCATGTCATCATGATATGACCCAGCATGTGGCCTTGTAGCCTGTTTGGCTTACATGTGCCAATATACAAGTTACATGTGTTGACAGGGCACCACCTACAGCTCCATGGGGCAAATTCTCACCCTTGTGCCCGGTGTGCTCGCTCACTAACACGCTCCCGTTTTGCACATTCTGGGTCAAAGTCTTTTTGGGTTTTTTTGGTTTGTGGTAAAGAACATGAAAATGAACATTTTGTGATGATTTAACGTTCAGACGTAATTAATGCATCATGTAAACACACCCTAACATTACGGCCGCACCCACCAATCCAAATTCCCCTTCACCTATTTTTAAAAAAAATCTCCTTTAAGGCAAAAATGGATCAACGTCTAACGCTCAGAAGCACGATAAGACACATTGTACTTCAAATGTCTCAATTTGTCATCTCAAATACCTGGGATACCTCATTACGGCATTTCAAACGACCTGCTGCAATCTGGAAACCAAGAGACAACCGCAGGGAGGACCGTGACGCAGAACAAAGGAGATATAAAGCATATGCTGTAACCATCTTCATATCTCATCACCTGCGAAAAAGAAGACACAGGTAACACGAAGATCTGGACTCTATGCATTGTGTTAGCATGGCAGCTGACTGGAGACAGGGATATATACAGAGAGATATACAGGGAGATATACAGGGAGATATACAGGGAGATATACAGGGAGATATACAGAGAGATATACAGGGAGATATACAGGGAGATATACAGGGAGATATACAGGGAGATATACAGGAGATATACAGAGAGATATACAGGGAGATATACAGGGAGATATACAGGGAGATATACAGAGAGATATTACAGAGAGATATACAGAGAGATATACAGGGAGATATACAGGGAGATATACAGAGAGATATACAGGGAGATATACAGGGAGATATACAGGGAGATATACAGGGAGATATACAGGGAGATATACAGAGAGATATACAGGGAGATATACAGGGAGATATACAGGGAGATATACAGGGAGATATACAGAGAGATATACAGAGAGATATACAGGGAGATATACAGGGAGATATACAGAGAGATATACAGAGAGATATACAGGGAGATATACAGAGAGATATACAGAGAGATATACAGGGAGATATACAGGGAGATATACAGAGAGATATACAGAGAGATATACAGAGAGATATACAGGGAGATATACGGGTATTTAGACAGGTAGATATGCAGAGAAATATACAGGTAGATATACACTGTGCCACTGTACAGAGCACTGGTGAGACCTCACTTGGAGTACTGTGTGCAGTCCTGGAGACCGTATCTCCAGAAGGATATAGACCTCTTAGAGAGAGTTCAGAGAAGGGCTACTAAAATGGTGTACGGCTTGAAGGAGAAAAGTTACCAGGAAAGGGTTAATGATCTTAACATGTACAGCTTGGAAAAAAGACGAGACAGAGGAGATATGATAGAAACATTTAAATACGTAAAGGGAATCCACAAGGTAGAGGAAGGGAGTATATTTAAAAGGAAACAAAGTAGCAAAACAAGAGGACATAGTCTTAGATTAGAGGGGCAAAGGTTTAAAAGTAACATCAGGAAGCATTATTTTACTGAGAGGGTGGTGGATACATGGAACAGTCTTCCAGTAGAAGTGGTAGAGGCCAAAACAGTAATTGAATTTAAGCAAGCATGGGATAGGCATAAGGCTATCCTAAACAAAAGATAAATCCAGGTAAAGTATCCATGTAATTGGGCGACTAGATGGGCCAAAAGGTTCTTATCTGCCGACATCTTTCTATGTTGCTATATACAGGTAGATATTCAGATATTTAGACAGGTAAATATACAGAGAAATATAAAGGTAGATATACAGGTATTTAGACAGGTAGATATATAGGTAGATATACAGAGAGATATATAGGTAGATATACAGAGAGATATATAGGTAGATATACAGGTATTTAGACAGGTAGATATATAGGTAGATATACAGAGAGATATATAGGTAGATATACAGAGAGATATATAGGTAGATATACAGGTATTTAGACAGGTAGATATATAGGTAGATATACCGAGAAATATACAGGTATTTAGACAAGTAGAGATAAAGATATTTATTCAGGTAGATATACAAATAGTCAGAGGTTTCTGGAGGTTGTGGAGAAGCTTAATGGAATTATTTGTGGGTTTTTGTTGATACAAACAGGTCTATTCAGAGAAAGGTGAAAACCAGGAGAACTGGCAGGGGAAGAGTACAATCTAGACCAAAATGCCAATTTGTAAAGTGAGATAAATGGGAGAATTTTTCTGGTTTGGCTATTTTGACCTAGAATTTTCACTTCTCCAGCCATTTTCCTGAGTTCCACCTTTCTTTAAATAGACTTGAAAGTCTTTAGCTCTTAATGTTGATCAGTTATGTTCATGTGGATCTTTGAGGAGCCCTGTTCTTTATGGTTCAGCCAGTCTAAGCACATGTTACATGTTTTATGTTTCTAATACATTTTTTAGATCTTCTGAATTTCTTCATGAATGGATTAGGGACCCATGCAGACAAAAATGTTTTTCTGGTCAGTACTGACCCTTCTGTTGCTGGGTAAGTCTGTTATGCTAAGGATATATCTATGTGCTATTATTTTGGGGTAATTAGTTGTTTATTCATAATCCTTTTCCTTTATTTGGAGCTTTCATTTCAATGGTTGTATAATATGTAAAGTTTCACCAAGCAGAGCTCCTGCCCTGACCTCAGCCCATTTATCAGCACGGCCCACCCTGACCTCAGCCCATTTATCAGCACAGCCCACCCTGACCTCAGCCCATTTATCAGCACAGCCCGCCCTGGCCTCAGCCCATTTATCAGCACGGCCCACCCTGACCTCAGCCCATTTATCAGCACAGCCCGCCCTGACCTCAGCCCATTTATCAGCACAGCCCACCCTGACCTCAGCCCATTTATCAGCACGGCCCACTCTGACCTCAGCCCATTTATCAGCACAGCCCACCCCGACCTCAGCCCATTTATCAGCACAGCCCACCCTGACCTCAGCACATTTATAACCACGGCCCACCCTGACCTCAGCCCATTTATCAGCACGGCCTGCCCTGACCTCATCGCATTTATCAGCACAGCCCACCCTGACCTCAGCCCATTTATCAGCACGGCCCGCCCTGACCTCAGCCCATTTATCAGCACAGCCCACCCTGACCTCAGCCCATTTATCAGCACGGCCTGCCCTGACCTCAGCCCATTTATCAGCACAGCCCACCCTGACCTCAGCCCATTTATCAGGACGGCCTGCCCTGACCTCAGCCCATTTATCAGCACAGCCCACCCTGACCTCAGTAAATTTATCAGCACAGCACACCCTGACCTCAGCCCATTTATCAGCACAGCCCACCCTGACCTCAGTCTATTTATCAGCACGGCCTACCCTGACCTCAGCCCATTTATCAGCATGGCCTGCCCTGACCTCAGCCCATTTATTGGCACAGCCCGCCCTGACCTCAGCCCATTTATCATTATTTATGGGTACAGCTTACAATGACCTGGACTCATTTATCACTATTTATCCGCACAGCCTGCACTGATCTTGGCCCTCCCGTCTGCCTCTTACCAAGAATAAATGTCAAGGTCACATCAAACTCAATTCTGCAATGTAATGGCACAAGAGATGCCCATCATTTAATCCCTTCAATTGAACATTCATTGAAAATCACTCATTCGTAAAATCAAAAGACCATTTTTACACCTTCTTTTAAAGCAGGATTAGTTTGTCCCCTGTGGAGAAACAAAATTTTCTTTTATCTCCAATCATCCTGGAGAGACCTAAAACCAGCTGCAAATAGAGCCCCAAACCTCACTGTAACAAAAAGTTCAAATAGATTACTACAGCATTCCAGCAGCCAGGGATGTGTCAGAATACAGGGGGAGCTGGGAGGTCACTCGCTGCTGTACAAGGATAAGATTCAGGGGGTTATAATGAGTGTAAATCCCTGTACATTACAGATACAAGCAGGGTAATTCAAAGAGATACGAAAAGTCACCGCACATTCGGTGACTTTTCGTTCTCTTCAATTCGGTTCCTTTTGCCGATCCCATTTCGGTGACACTGCGGTGTATTCAGCAAACACCACAGGGTCCCGAATTGCAGGGAAAAGCTGCCGCAAACCTGACGAAAACTCACCGCAAAACCCAGTGAATCCACGCCGAAAACCCCCAAAAACATCTGGATTAACCTGCCGAAATCCACAGAAAAACCCGAACAGGAGCCGATCGCAGCTTCGACACAGCAGAAGAGGCAGTGAATAAATTAGCAAAACAGTTTGCATGAATGATTGAAAAGTAAAACACTGTTTGCAAAGAAACTACTGAGCGAAAATGTCTGAAATTTGCATATGAGGTCCAGGGAATGATATTAAAGAGGGCTGTTACAGAAAAAAATAAGTAAACTTAAAAAAAATCCAGAAAAATGCTTAAAATATCCTAAAAAATCGATAAATTAAGAGACTCTTTGCTGCAGAATTTTATAATGAACGGTTTATTAGATATTGAATTAAAACGGGAATATTTTTAACATTGAAGCCTATTGGATTCGCCTGAATAAACCTGCCGAATTAAACCACCGAATGGCAGGGCATTGGGGGAACCTTTCACTGCTGGTTTGTGTTCTCTGAATAGACGAAGCAGTGCTTCTCTATGGGGATTCACTGCCCTCGAACAGGCACCGAACAGGCACCGTATGTGCAGGTAATTCGGCAGGATTTGGTGAATTGCCTTCTCTCTGGATAGCCAAATGGCCAGGAAAGGTAACCGAACGCTGATTTTCAGCGTTCGGTTACCTTTCTCAAGCAATTCGGAGCTCTTTGAAAAACCCTGAAGGTGTTGCTGTAATTGCCATACACAGGCATTATACAGCACATACAGATACAAGGTGTTGCTGTAATTGCCACACACAGGCATTATGCGGCACATACAGATACAAGGTGTTGCTATAATTGCCATACACAGGCATTATGCGGCACATACAGATACAAGGTGTTGCTGTAATTGCCATACACAGGCATCATGCAGCACATACAGATACAAGGTGTTGCTGTAATTGCCATACACAGGCATTATGCGGCACATACAGATACAAGGTGTTGCTGTAATTGCCATACACAGGCATTATGCAGCACATACAGACACAAGGTGTTGCTGTAATTGCCAGACACAGGCATTATGCGGCACATACAGATACAAGGTGTTGCTGTAATTGCCATACACAGGCATTATGCAGCACATACAGATACAAGGTGTTGCTGTAATTGCCATACACAGGCATTATGCGGCACATACAGATACAAGGTGTAGCTGTAATTGCCATACACAGGCATTATGCAACACATACAGATACAAGGTGTAGCTGTAATTGCCATACACAGGCATTATGCAGCACATACAGATACAAGGTATTGCTGTAATTGCCAGACACAGGCATTATGCAGCACATACAGATACAAGGTGTTGCTGTAATTGCCATACACAGGCATTATGCGACACATACAGATACAAGGTGTTGCTGTAATTGCCATACACAGGCATTATGCAGCACATACAGATACAAGGTGTTTCTGTAATTGCCATACACAGGCATTATGCGACACATACAGATACAAGGTGTTGCTGTAATTGCCATACACAGGCATTATGCGGCACATACAGATACAAGGTGTTGCTGTAATTGCCACACACAGGCATTATGCAGCACATACAGATACATGGTGTTGCTGTAATTGCCATACACAGGCATTATGCGGCACATACAGATACAAGGTGTTGCTGTAATTGCCATACACAGGCATTATGCAGCACATACAGACACAAGGTGTTGCTGTAATTGCCAGACACAGGCATTATGCGGCACATACAGATACAAGGTGTTGCTGTAATTGCCATACACAGGCATTATGCAGCACATACAGATACAAGGTGTTGCTGTAATTGCCATACACAGGCATTATGCGGCACATACAGATACAAGATGTAGCTGTAATTGCCATACACAGGCATTATGCAACACATACAGATACAAGGTGTAGCTGTAATTGCCATACACAGGCATTATGCGGCACATACAGATACAAGGTGTTGCTGTAATTGCCATACACAGGCATTATGCAGCACATACAGATACAAGGTATTGCTGTAATTGCCAGACACAGGCATTATGCAGCACATACAGATACAAGGTGTTGCTGTAATTGCCATACACAGGCATTATGCGACACATACAGATACAAGGTGTTGCTGTAATTGCCATACACAGGCATTATGCGGCACATACAGATACAAGGTGTTGCTGTAATTGCCATACACAGGCATTATGCAGCACATACAGATACATGGTGTTGTTGTAATTGCCATACACAGGCATTATGCGGCACATACAGATACAAGGTGTTGCTGTAATTGTCATACACAGGCATTATGCAGCACATACAGATACAAGGTGTTGCTGTAATTGCCTTACACAGGCATTATGCAGCACATACAGATACATGGTGTTGCTGTAATTGCCATACACAGGCATTATGCGGCACATACAGATACAAGGTGTTGCTGTAATTGCCATACACAGGCATTATGCAGCACATACAGACACAAGGTGTTGCTGTAATTGCCAGACACAGGCATTATGCGGCACATACAGATACAAGGTGTTGCTGTAATTGCCATACACAGGCATTATGCAGCACATACAGATACAAGGTGTTGCTGTAATTGCCATACACAGGCATTATGCGGCACATACAGATACAAGGTGTAGCTGTAATTGCCATACACAGGCATTATGCAACACATACAGATACAAGGTGTAGCTGTAATTGCCATACACAGGCATTATGCGGCACATACAGATACAAGGTGTTGCTGTAATTGCCATACACAGGCATTATGCAGCACATACAGATACAAGGTATTGCTGTAATTGCCAGACACAGGCATTATGCAGCACATACAGATACAAGGTGTTGCTGTAATTGCCATACACAGGCATTATGCGACACATACAGATACAAGGTGTTGCTGTAATTGCCATACACAGGCATTATGCAGCACATACAGATACAAGGTGTTTCTGTAATTGCCATACACAGGCATTATGCGACACATACAGATACAAGGTGTTGCTGTAATTGCCATACACAGGCATTATGCGGCACATACAGATACAAGGTGTTGCTGTAATTGCCATACACAGGCATTATGCAGCACATACAGATACATGGTGTTGTTGTAATTGCCATACACAGGCATTATGCGGCACATACAGATACAGGTGTTGCTGTAATTGTCATACACAGGCATTATGCAGCACATACAGATACAAGGTGTTGCTGTAATTGCCATACACAGGCATTATGCAGCACATACAGATACATGGTGTTGTTGTAATTGCCATACACAGGCATTATGCGGCACATACAGATACAAGTGTTGCTGTAATTGCCATACACAGGCATTATGCAGCACATACAGATACAAGGTGTGCTGTAATTGCCATACACAGGCATTATGCAGCACATACAGATACATGGTGTTGTTGTAATTGCCATACACAGGCATTATGCGGCACATACAGATACAAGGTGTTGTTGTAATTGCCACACACAGGCATTATGCGGCACATACAGATACAAGGTGTTGCTGTAATTGCCATACACAGGCATTATGCGACACATACAGATACAAGGTGTTGCTGTAATTGCCACACACAGGCATTATGCAGCACATACAGATACAAGGTGTTGCTGTAATTGCCACACACAGGCATTATGCAGCACATACAGATACAAGGTATTGCTGTAATTGACAGACACAGGCATTATGCGGCACATACAGATACAAGGTGTTGCTGTAATTGCCACACACAGGCATTATGCGGCACATACAGATACAAGGTGTTTCTGTAATTGCCACACACAGGCATTATGCGACACATACAGATACAAGGTGTTGCTGTAATTGCCATACACAGGCATTATGCGGCACATACAGATACAAGGTGTTGCTGTAATTGCCACACACAGGCATTATGCAGCACATACAGATACAAGGTATTGCTGTAATTGACAGACACAGGCATTATGCGGCACATACAGATACAAGGTGTTGCTGTAATTGCCACACACAGGCATTATGCAGCACATACAGATACAAGGTGTTGCAAGGTGTTTCACATAAATGTTATGAAAACATTTTTTTCAACAAAACTTGCTTGGTAATGAAGGGGTTAAGGCTGTGATTATCTCTGTATAGAGTAATGTTGATTTCTGTACAGTAAGACTGGAAAACACATCCCGTTCCACCAATCGAATCGTTTGTATTGATCTAGTAAAGATTTCCTGTGTTTTGCTAATAATGAATTAATGCTGGTCCTGGTTTTAAGCTCAGGGAGATCTGGTTACACTGTACTGGTTATTCAGAGAGCACCGAATTGGCCATGAAATTGCACCGAGCGGCTGAATATTCCCATAAGCTGCAATTTAGTTGCCATTAGGCTATTCATAAAGCTGGTAATTTGCCAAATATTGGTGAATTGCCAGTGAAATATGGTGCCTGTTCGGCAGCAGTGAAATACGGTGCCTGTTCGACGGCGGTGAAATACAGTGCTGATTGGCAGCAATGAAATACGGTGCTGTTCGGTGGCAGTGAAATACGGTGCTGTTCGGCGGCAGTGAAATACGGTGCTGTTCGGCGGCAGTGAAATACGGTGCCTGTTTTATTCAATATCTAATAAACTGTTTATTATTTTAATCTGCAGCAAAAAGTTTTTTTATTACTCTATTTTTGTCGAATTTTTAAACATTTTTCTGAATTTTTTCGTCTAAATTTTTGATTCCAGTTTGTTTTTTTAAATGGCGGTTATTTTTTTTTTCTGTATCAGACCTTTTTATTATTCTTTATAGGATCTTATACTGTATATTATTTCCAGGCATTTTCGTGCATTATGTTTTTTTTAAAACGCCTTTTAAAAGTTGCAGTTTCCTTTGGTTTTTCTTTACCCCGTTCAGCGGCTGGTTGGCTTTTTTCGGCGGCATTTGGTGGTCTGAATGGCTGCTTGTTGGCTGCGTTCTGTGGTTTGAGGATGCATTTGGCGGTTTGAGGGTGCGTTCGGCAGTTTGTCGTCAGGTTGATCGGATTCCTTCGGAGCACTTCGGGGACCCTGCAGTCAATGCTGAATTCACTGCAGGGTCGGTTGATTAAGGTCGCCGAAGGAAAGAGCGACTCTGTGAATAACCGGCAGTATGAAGGCAGAGGCTCGTGCTGCTTAATGAACTTTCCTTTTCTTTCTTTTCAGACGCTTCCAGGGTAGTCAATCCTGTACCTATCAGCACAACCCCTATCCCAGAGCTTACAACGGATGCTTCACTGGTAGAGTTATCTCCGATCCCAAACATTTTACCGGGTAAATGTCTTTCTGATGTCATTGTGTAACAGGGCAGGATATCGCTCACATATGTGGGGTCTTGCTGGGACCAGGGAGGTACACTGGCAACATTTAGCTTCTGCTATTCTATTGTATGTATCTAGAGGAGGTGGTGGCTTATTCTGTCGATGCAGAAGGAATCCGGTGTAAGCAAATGTTTCAAAGCTTCTTTAATGTATGTCTTAAAAGATTCTGCTTTTCCAAAATCACTTAACACCAGGTTCTGAGTTGGTATAGGAGAACATTGAGCTAACGTGGAATATCTTGTCGATCTCACACCAAGCCGTTATTATGGCATCAATTACATAGCACACAAAGTATAGGAGCTGCTAATGTACAGCAGGGAGTCGATAACATGGGGGTCAGAATAGCGACTCTGGGTGGTAACTTAGGAGCAGTTTCAGAATAGCAGCTCCAGGCAGTAATTTAGCAGCAGGGTTGGAATAGTGGCTCCAAATGGTAGTTTAGCAGCAGGTTTAGAGTAGCGGCTCCAGGTGGTAGTTTAGCAGCAGGGTTAGAGTAGAGGCTCCAGGTGGTAGTTTAGCAGCAGGGTTAGAGTAGCGGCTCCAGGCGGTAGTTTAGCAGCAGGGTTGGAGTAACGGCTCCATCTGGTAGTTTAGCAGCAGGTTTGGAGTAGCGGCTCCAGATGGTAGTTTAGCAGCAGGGTTAGAGTAGAGGCTCCAGGTGGTAGTTTAGCAGCAGGGTTAGAGTAGCGGCTCCAGGCGGTAGTTTAGCAGCAGGGTTGGAGTAGCAGCTCCAGGTGGTAGTTTAGCAGCAGGGTTGGAGTAACGGCTCCAGGTGGTAGTTTAGCAGCAGGGTTAGAGTAGCGGCTCCAGGCGGTAGTTTAGCAGCAGGGTTAGAGTAGCAGCTCCATGCGGTAGTTTAGCAGCAGGGTTAGAGTAGCGGCTCCAGGCGGTAGTTTAGCAGCAGGGTTGGAGTAGCAGCTCCAGGTGGTAGTTTAGCAGCAGGGTTGGAGTAACGGCTCCAGGTTGTAGTTTAGCAGCAGGGTTAGAGTAGCGGCTCCAGGCGGTAGTTTAGCAGCAGGGTTAGAGTAGCGGCTCCAGGCGGTAGTTTAGCAGCAGGGTGGAGTAGCAGCTCCAGGTGGTAGTTTAGCAGCAGGGTTGGAGTAACGGCTCCAGGTGGTAGTTTAGCAGCAGGGTTGGAGTAACAGCTCCAAGTGGTAGTTGAGCAGCAGGTTTAGAGTAGCGGCTCCAGGCGGTAGTTTAGCAGCAGGGTTGGAGTAGAGGCTCCAGGTGGTAGTTTAGCAGCAGGGTTGGAGTAGCGGCTCCAGGTGGTAGTTTAGCAGCAGGGTTGGAGTAACGGCTCCATGTGGTAGTTTAGCAGCAGGTTTGGAGTAGCGGCTCCAGGCGGTAGTTTAGCAGCAGGGTTAGAGTAGCGGCTCCAGGCGGTAGTTTAGCAGCAGGGTTGGAGTAGCGGCTCCAGGCGGTAGTTTAGCAGCAGGGTTGGAGTAGCGGCTCCAGGTGGTAGTTTAGCAGCAGGGTTGGAGTAACGGCTCCAGGCGGTAGTTTAGCAGCAGGGTTGGAGTAGCGGCTCCAGGTGGTAGTTGAGCAGCAGGGTTAGAGTAGCGGCTCCAGGCGGTAATTTAGCAGCAGGGTTAGAGTAGCAGCTCCATGCGGTAGTTCAGCAGCAGGGTTAGAGTAGCGGCTCCAGGTGGTAGTTTAGCAGCAGGGTTGGAGTAGCGGCTCCAGGTGGTAGTTTAGCAGCAGGGTTGGAGTAGCGGCTCCAGGTGGTAGTTTAGCAGCAGGGTTGGAGTAGCGGCTCCAGGCGGTAGTTTAGCAGCAGGGTTGGAGTAGCGGCTCCAGGTGGTAGTTTAGCAGCAGGGTTGGAGTAACGGCTCCAGGTGGTAGTTTAGCAGCAGGTTTGGAGTAGCGGCTCCAAGTGGTAGTTGAGCAGCAGGGTTGGAGTAGCGGCTCCAGGCGGTAGTTTAGCAGCAGGGTTGGAATAGAGCCCTCAATAATGCAGATTTTATGAAATTTCACCAATGTTGGATGTTAATGTTGAGATTCTCCTATGACTTCATCAATGCGTTGGTGACATGTTACCCTTTTCCATATTACTCACCCACCTTTATATTTCTCATTTATTGGTCAAGCAGCCCCCGCCTGGGTCTCTCACTCGCACAAGTCTTGATCACATTGCTTGGTTTGATCACAGTGATGACCTTCTCTGTGACCACATGTACTGAGCGCATGGTTAATCTGTGGAACAAGGTGGTGGGATTGCTGGACATCATATATCAGCCTTGACTTATTTTAAGGGTTTTCAGAAAATAATGAGATCATGTGCAAATGCAACATGTCCTACAATCACAAAGTAACGGGATTTCCGTCTGATCCTGTGCAGGAACTTATCCAGTAACCGTCTAAGTAATAAATATGTGATATCTCCTTCCAAACCTGTGCGCAAAGTGACAGAGTCTCCTTCTCCCCGCAGACCTTCTCTACCCGTATGGACCTCCATTCGACACGCTCAGTCCAGAAACGGACGATGGCTCATCCATTAAACTGGCGCTTTCTATGAACCTGCCAATGTTTGGCAAATCCTTCTCATTCTTATATGTGAGTAACACGTTTGTTATATTTTACGTCTTGCGCCGGACGGGTCCATCATGAAACATACAGGGATAATGGCCCCTCAAATGCAAAGGATGTGGAGGGAGCGTCGTCTATTTTCCCACTGCAGCACATGTCCTCTGGGGAATTTCCTTCCAAAGGATGAGCGAGCGGTGCCGGGGACTCTCCAGAGCGCACTGACGCCACGACACCCCTTTAATAAACCATATCACTTATAATAACTGCACTTAGACACAGGAACGCTGTAAAAACTCATTTCACTTTACTGTCAGTCGTTTTCCTGGGTTTCCGTTCCACTATTTGTCATATGACGGCGCAGATCATTCTGTACACACTCACCGCTCCTTGCCCGGTCACACGTAAGCTTGCGACACCTGAAGCAGAGGAGCACAGCGAGAGGCCGCACCCGTCATCAGCAGCAGCTCCCTCCAGCCTAACTTTAAATGGATTGCATTCTTCAACTCTTACAAAATGAATTATTCCACAAAAGATTTCAACGGCGCGATGTGTCACGTGACACATCAATATATATATACTGTATATATGGGCAATGTATAGGCTGGTACATTTGGTTTTCCACAGGCGACACACTAACCCTGCATATGGGGATGTTATAAGATTTGGAGTTTTTGTACAATAATACATATTGTCTTTTTGGTACTGAAAAGGTTAATCGCTGTTTATCTTGACTTCCAGGTGAATAATAATGGAATGCTGTCGTTCAGCAAACCTATTTCACAGTATACGCCCACCCCATACCCTCCAGATGATGGTAACCCTTTCCTTGCTCCTTTCTGGGGGGATGTGGATAACAGAGTAGCTGGAGCCATATATTACCGGCAGAGCACCGACACACAGCTCCTGGCCCGCGCCACGACTGACATCAGATCCGCCTTCAATCATCCATCATTTTCTGCCCGCTGGGTGGCTGTAGCCACATGGGACCGAGTTTCATATTATGGATCCATTCAGTCTACTGAGGTAACTGCTTCCTCCATAATTACTAGATTCGGCTCAGTAACGGCTGGGGATCGGCAAGACGGTAACTCATGGTATTCATTTCTTCCAGCAAGTGAACACATTCCAAATCGTTGTGGTAACAGATGGTTTTAAGACGTTTGTTCTGTTTAACTATGGGCCCATTCAGTGGACAACCGGTGGAGCCAGTGGAGGAGTGGACGGGTTTGGTGGAAACCAGGCACTGGTGAGTGTGAGAAGATAAGTATGGTGTGCTGGTGTCCGTTACCCCATTATTGTATGAGGAGTCTTACTGGTGATGTAAAAAATGTTTAATCAAAATTTAAAAAATATACCAACAGAACAATGACAGATAAATAGATAGATAAATAGATAAATAGATAGATAGATAGATAGATAGATAGATAGATAGATAGATAGATAGATAGATAAATTGCAATCTTTGAGCTTGGATTCCAATATTGTTGAATGGATTAGGCAGTGGCTGAGTAACAGACAACAGAGGGTTGTGGTAAATGGAGTTTATTCGGCGCAAGGTCTTGTTACCAGTGGGGTACCTCAGGGGTC
>RXON01004156.1:0-19518 GCA_009667805.1 Leptobrachium leishanense | reverse complement strand
ACCCACCTCTCCCAATTAAAGTCATACGATTTAATAGGCTTTGTCCCTCGGAACTGCGTCGTCGTGCGGCGCTATCTGGTTTATATCCCCATCTGTTAACTACGGCATCAGAGGTACCATATCCCATATTGCCCGTGTCCCACCCCACTGCACCCCAATAATCACAATTATGTCCCCAGTACTCCTCGGTTACATATATATATACAGTTGCCTTGTACAGTATCATACTGCAGTAATGGTGGACAATAAAAAAACAACAGTGGCCAGACAGTGATGGTTTGGGTTGGGGTTCTTTCTGGTAGGGGGTGTGGACAATAGGGGTTGTGACATATGTTCCGAAGGGGGGGGGTAAACATATTATTTCAGTCTTTTTCTTCCCCCCACATGCGTCTCCATACTCTTCGAAAAGGATCATTGGTTGTCATCTTCTCTTTGTTGGAAACCAGGGCTATCTGCCCTCGTGAGTGTCTCTTGGTCCGGGTCCTCTTCCTGATGGAGGCCAGGGCTATTAGCTGCCCCCGTTAGTACCCCTTGTTGAGTCCTTTGTTGAATCCGCTTGACTCGAGAGGGTCCCTTGTTGAATCCAGACTGGGCTGTCCTCTGTCAGTATAGCTGTGCGGGTTACGGCTACTACCGTGGTCTCTGGTCCATAGGCGAAATCCTCTGGTCTTTTTCCTTTCTGTAGCCGCTTTACCAGCACCTTGTCTCCTGGATTAAATAGGTGGGTAGATTTGTCTGAAAGAAAGGGAAACTTAAATATAACTTCGTCTCTGGTTGTCTCGAGGGTTGAGATCAGCTGCCTAACATATTCATCCCTTATCTGCTCTAAGTCCCCTGTCTCCACTGTTAGCCTACCTGTAGACCATAGTAATAGAAAGGGTCTGCCCATAAATATCTCAAAGGGGGAGTAGCCTGTGTTCCTATTAACCGCCATTCTGATTTCAGCCAGAATGATGGGGAGTACCAATTTCCAATTCTTTAGCTCTTCTGTGGTTGCATATTTTTGTAAGGTACAAAATAATTGGTCCCTATCCATTGTGGGAGGTTGCAAAACCAGGCATTACTAGTTTAGCTATGTCCTGTTGTGCTGCTCGTTTAGCTGCTTGGTCAGCCAGATGATTCCCTTTTGGAATAGGATCTGACGCTCTGGTGTGTGCTCTACAATGTAACACCGCTATCTGGGAGGGCATAAGAATGCTTGCTAGGAGGTCCGTGACCAGGGTCGAATGGGAAATCTTCTTGCCATCTGCGGCCACAAATCCCCTCTTTTCCCATATCGTCCCATGGTCATGGACCACACCATAAACATATTTGGAGTCAGTGTATATCGTGACAGGTCTACCCGCATAGAGCCTGCATGCTCGTGTTAATGCAATCAGTTCTGCTGCCTGGGCAGACTGGTAGGATACAGGCCCTGACTCTAGAACAGTGTCAGGGAGTTGAACCTACTGCATAGCCTGCATAATAAGTGTTGTCATTGGGGCGGGTACAGGAGCCGTCAACAAAGACGACATCTGCGTCCGGAACAGGTGTTGACATGAGATCAGTGCGGGGTGCAGTTTCAGACTCAATGGAGAGAGCACAGTCATGTTCGAGTGGGATGGTATCTGAGGGATTCTTAAGACCCAGTAAAGCGTTTAGGATTGGTGCTGGACCAGAGACACTTGAACTGTATGCTATGTGCAGTGCAGGGTTGCTTAGCAGTGTGACTTCATATCCACTAAAGCGCTGTGACATGTGCCGTGTATGTATGCCCTTAAGTAAAAATAAAACATCATGGGTTGTGGGTAGGTGAGGATCGTACCCTAATGTGTATTGGCTTGCCATACTAACGACCATTGCACATGCTGCCAGGGCACGCAAACAGGCCGGCATCCCTTGTACCGTTACTGGCAAAATCTTTGAAAAAAATACTATGGGGCTCAACCGGCCCCCATGTTCTTGCGTCAGTACCCCGGCCATGGTTTTACACTTGTCCCTTGCAAACAGATGAAATGAAAGTACATAATCAGGGAGGCCTAGCGCGGGGCTTATCATCATTGCATTTCTGAGAACCTTAAAAGCATTTAACATTTCATTAGACCACGTTATCACATTGGATTGACCCAACAGGGTGGCTTGTCTCAGAATGTTATCATAGTAGGAGCAGTCAGGGATCCACTGTCTGCAATAGTTTATCATGTCTAAGAATGACAACATGTCCTTCTTAGTTTTCGGGTTGACCAGGCCCGTGACAGACTGGACTCTCTTCTGACTGATGCTCCGTTCCCCCTGTCTGAGAACAAACCCTAAATATTCAACTTGCATTTGACACCACTGAACATTTCATTTTAAGGGAAACCTTGTGCCCACATTCCTGTAACCAACGAGGAAGTGTTTTACCATCCTCCCGGCAGGCCTCCTCTGATGGACTGCATACGAGGAGATCATCCACGTATTGCAGCAGGACAGAACCATGGCTGGGGTGCCAGAATTTCAGAGTGGCCTGCAGTACAATACTGTAGACCACCGGGGCATCAATGTACCCCTGAGATAACCTTTTCCATGTAAATTGGGTGCCTTCAAATGTGAATGCGAACAGCAATGCCGTTTCCAGATGTACAGGGATGCTAAAAAATGCATTCTTCAGGTCAATTACAGAAAAATGTGTATGTGTCGCTGATATTGATGACAGAAGTGACGTGACATCTGGGACAATTGGCGCAATTAGAATCACTAGGGAATTAACTGCGCGCAAGTCTTGAACGAACCTGACAGTCCCGTCAGCTTTGTTCATGGGGTTAATTGGGGTACTGAAGGGAAGACTACAGGTTCCAGGATACCATCCTGTAGAAACTGGTCAATCATAGGACGTAGTCCGTCCTCTTTCTCTTTTTGACAATGTTTAAAAATTCTATTAATATCTTCTATTTCTATCGCCTTTTTAAGTAACTTATTCCCCACGGTCATAAATGGAAAATGGGTTTTGTTGGTGTTATTCTCATATCTTAAGGCTTATTAATGGCGATCCTTTGTTATATACGAGTGGCCATAATAACGAAAGGCAGTATATATTCTTCTGCTTTTTTTTTTTTTTTTTCTATTTTCTCTTTTACTTCCTCTTTTTCTTCTGCTCTTATCTCGTCTATCATTTTTATGTCCCTAGTATCTTCTATTTGTGGTTTACTAGGGGCTGACGATGTACATTCGATTGCTGCAACAGCACCGAGTATTTCGGTGTCTTGGAAACCAGCAAGTGAAGGATACATTGTGTATTTGTAAGAGGAAGGGGGGCGAGGGCCCCAGTCCGCTCGTGGGACTTCCTGTTTTCTCCGTAATATGCTTAATTCTATTTGATGTAATCTGGCGCTGTCAGAGGACAATGGGGTCCCTCTTCTACATTGTTTCACCATTAATCATTGTCCCCCCCTCCCTAATTTCATATATGTCATATCCCATTGAGGGTCTCCTGATAATAGGGCCATGCCTCGGTGTTGTCGAGACATAATCCTTTCACTATATCCATATAGAATGGGCTGTGGTCTCCCTGTCTGAGGAAAGGATCACAACTCCCACTGCTTCTGTCCATCCCGCCAGATTATCTATCCATGGGTTAATTAAATAGCAATCTGTGCCCCCTACTCGTGCTACATAATCTTTACAAAACTCTCCTATTTTCAGTAAGGGATATTCTTTAACCTTGCTACTTTAAATACCCATGGCTAGTTGTACAATTGAATAATCAGGCAGGTAAAATAGAGAAAGAAAGAAAAAAGAGAGACTCTTCACAGTGCTCGAAAAGAAAAAACAACTTAACCCCTTAAGGACCCGGGACGTACCATGTACGTCATTGCAGCGGGTCTCTCTTAGACCCGCTGACGTACATGGTACGTCCTGCCGTTTTTGAGCTGCTGGAAGCGATCGGATCGCTTCCAGCAGCTCAAACGCCATTGCAGGATGCCTGGGAGTCCAGGCATCCGTGCAATGGCCGTTAGAAGTGCCGGGGCACCATGTGATCGCTCCCCGGGAGCGATCTACATCCGGTTGCACCGGAGAGGTGCCCGGCACTTCTACAGAGCGCTGGAAGCGATCGGATCGCTTCCAGCTGCTCTGAGCATATTACAAGGATGCCTCGACATCGAGGCATCCTTGTAATATACTTACCTGCCGCCGGTCCGTCCGTGATCGCTCCCCCCGAGCGATCACTTCCGGTAGCGGCAGGAAGTACTGAGTGCCACGAGGTATCGTGGCACTCAGTACAAAATCGATCACTTCAGTGATCAGGTGCTCTGCTGGGTGCCTCGAGGGATCAAGGCACCCAGCAGAGAAAAAAAAAGTGTAAAAAAAAGTAAAAAAAAGTGTGTAAAAAAAGTGTAAAAAAAGAAAAATAAATAAAATAAACTGACAGTTAGGGGTAGGGTTAGGGGTAGGGTTAGGGGTAGGGTTAGGGTTAGGGGTAGGGTTAGGGTTAGGGTTAGGGGTAGGGTTAGGGTTAGGGTTAGGGTTAGGGTTAGGGGTAGGGTTAGGGGTAGGGTTAGGGTTAGGGGTAGGGGTAGGGTTAGGGGTAGGGTTAGGGGTAGGGTTAGGGGTAGGGGTAGGGTTAGGGGTAGGGTTAGGGTTAGGGTTCTAAGGGCAGGGTCAGGGGTAGGGTTAGGGTTCTAAGGGCAGGGTCATCTTGGGGCTGAGTGGGATGTTCCTAGCCTGCCTCATCAGAGAGGCAGGCTAGCAACATCCAATCAGAAGTTAGAAAAAATCAAAATAAAATTTCTAATTTGTCAGGTCAGGCCAATATTTTGTAAATATTGGCTCTGACCTCTGTGATTCTCCCTCCCTCTCCTCACTTGTGTTTTGGTGAGCGAGAGAGAGAGATCAGATTTGACAGGTTAGAGATTTTAGTGAGATTTAGTGAGATTAGAAAAATTGAGGCAGATTTAGAGAGATTTTAGGGAGATTTAGAAGAATTGAGGCAGGTTTAGAGGGATTTAGAGAGATTTAGGTGTTTATTTGTATTTTCTTGTGAAACCCAACGGTTCTTCGAAGAACCAACAATCCGCTATATATATATAATAATTATAAAATTTTATAATCTATTATATATAATGTCTGAGAGGGTGTACAGCGCCGAGGAGGCATATGCCATCCTGGCGTCAGAATCTGAGGCATCTGCGTCAGACTCAGACCCTCATTTCGACCCCGCTAACTGCTCAGAGGCGTCGCTAGATACATTATCTATGCTGGCTGATGTATCTAGTGATGTTTCTGATGCAGATCCTGGGTCACCACCTGCCAGCAGGAGACGCACAGCTCCAGCTGAGGAGTGGGTAGTGCCTCATCGCCAGAGGCCAGATATCCCTCCTTTCACGGCAAATCCTGGCATCAATATTGATGTTGCAGGATTTACCGCCACACAGTTTTTGCAGGTGTTTATGGGGGATGATTTGTTGGGCCACATCGTGGCCCAATCAAATCTGTATGCCCATCAGCATTGTGCTGCGAAGCCAGACTCCTACTTGGCAAGGCAGCAATGGACCCCGCTAGATGTGCCAGAATTTCTGAAATTCTGGGCACTTACTATGCTGAGGGCATCATAAAGAAGCCCTCAATTCGCTCCTGCTGGAGCAGTAGCCCCATCTGCTCTACCCCCATTTACCTCCAATCAATGTCACGTAGAAGGTATGAAAACATTTTGCGTTTCATGCACTTCAGTGACAACAGCCTGTGCTCCCCTAGAGAGCATCCCCAGTTTGACAGGCACCAGACTTTTACATTTTATTCGTACATTTTTATGTTCTACAATTGGTGCTGTATTTTGCCAAAATCTTTGCACACCTATGCATGGGGGGCATGGGTGTACTCAGGAGATCTTGCAGAAAACAACCTGGAGAGTTTTCATGCAGTAACAAACAACAGTGTCTGCTAAGGCTAGGGTCAGACGAGCGTGATTTCTACGGACTGTACGTCCGTGCAGTACGGACATCGTCAGTACGGAAGACGCAGTAGTGGTCACACAGTCCGTTTTTTCACTGACATTTATTTTTTGACAGATGTAGGAGGGACAATAAATTCAATTGCAAAACCATTTTGTCCGTGAAAAATGCAGGACGTATAAATGCAGTCCGTCTGACCACGTTCCATCACTCACACACAAAGCTATGCAGACGTTGCGGACGCAGCGCACTTTGTGCGGCCGTTCTAGCGGTTCTACGTTCTTGCCTGCCTTGCGTCCGTGGGCCGCGGCCGTTGTGCGTCCGCAGTTCAGTGCGGACGTACTTCGTGTGTCGGGCTCCATTGGACTTTATGTCATGCTATCACGGACGTACTTTTAGGCGCGATCACGGACGTGAACACTACGCTCGTCTGACCCTAGCCTAAATCACAGTCCAAAACTACTGTGGGCGTAAAAATCTGAAATTTGAAAAATTACCGCCACACCACCTTGTTGCCAAATGTTTTGGGCTAAAACCGTTGCATCCATGGCATCAAAGCACTCCATATGCAATACCTTGGGGTGTCAACATAACAAATATAAACAATTTTCTGGCAATAATTCAAACTGGGGTATGCGGTAGACCCAAAACCAAAGATAGGCCTAGCTGAAGAAATAATCTCAATTTCAACTCTAATGACAAAGTCATAAAAATTGTATTTGAACCTTCCCAAAATCCTGGCAAACCTAGGCATGGGGGGCATGGGTGTACTCAGGAGATCTTGCAGAAAACAACCTGGAGAGTTTTCATGCAGTAACAAACAACAGTGTCTGCTAAATCACAGTCCAAAACTACTGTGGGCGTAAAAATCTGAAAATTGAAAAATTACCGCCACACACCTTCTCAAATGTTTTGGGCTAAAACCGTTGCATCCATGGCATCAAAGCACTCCATATGCAATACCTTGGGGTGTCACATAACAAATATAAACAATTTTCTGGCAATAATTCAAACTGGGGTATGCGGTAGACCCAAAACCAAAGCTAGGCCTAGCTGAAGAAATAATCTCAATTTCAACTCCAATGACAAAGTCATAAAAATTGTATTTGAACCTTCCCAAAATCCTGGCAAACCTATGCATGGGGGGCATGGGTGTACTCAGGAGACCTTGCAGAAAACAACCTGGAGAGTTTTCATGCAGTAAAAAACAACAGTGTCTCCTAAATCACAGTCCAAAACTGATGTGGGTGTGAAAATGAAAAATGACCACCAAACAGTATCTAATTTGTTTGGAGCAAACGGATGCATCCATAGCATAAAAACACTCCATTTACAATACTTTGGGGTGTTAGCTTACCAAATATATGCACGTAATAAAAAATTGGGGTATGTAAAAAGGCCCCTAAAAAGAAGATAAGCAAAGAAGATACTGTATGTCAAATTAGAAAATTGACAAGCACATGTCAAAGATTGGCGTAGCACCCCAAAAACAACAGAACAAATCTATATATGGGTGGTATCAATTTACTCAGAAGATGTTGCTGAACATATTTTGGGGTGTTTTTTGGCAGTAACCCATAACTGGATTTGACAATTCATGCCTAAAGTACAATGTGTGTGAAAAAATAACACAAAAAGTGACTACCTGAAAGTTTGACAAAGAGCTAGTGCATGGAAAGTGTTAAAATACAACTCTTTGAAGTACCCTAGGGTGTGCCCTTTCTAAAAATATATGGTTTGATGGGGGTAAATTACTTTGGCCGGCTTCAAAAATGTCCCAAATAGGACATGGGTGCATGATGACGAAATGTGAAAATTCCAAGTTGAAAACTGAAATGCGCACCCCCAAATAAGGCCTTTTAGCCCCCAAATGACCCGACATACCTATACATGGGTGGTATCAATTTACTCAGAAGATGTTGCTGAACATAGTTTGGGGTGTTTTTTGGCAGTAACCCATAACTGGATTTGACAATTCATGCCTAAAGTACAATGTGTGTGAAAAAATAACACAAAAAGTGACTACCTGAAAGATTGACAAAGAGCTAGTGCATGGAAAGTGTTAAAATACAACTCTTTGAAGCACCCTAGGGTGTGCCCTTTCTAAAAATATATGGTTTGATGGGGGTAAATTACTTTGGCCGGCTTCAAAAATGTCCCAAATAGGACATGGGTGCATGATGACGAAATGTGAAAATTCCAAGTTGGAAAACTGAAATGCGCACCCCCAAATAAGGCCTTTTAGCCCCAAATGACCCGACATACCTATACATGGGTGGTATCAATTTACTCAGAAGATGTTGCTGAACATATTTTGGGGTGTTTTTGGCAGTAACCCATAACTGGATTTGACAATTCATGCCTAAAGTACAATGTGTGTGAAAAAATAACACAAAAAGTGACTACCTGAAAGTTTGACAAGAGCTAGTGCATGGAAAGTGTTAAAATACAACTCTTTGAAGCACCCTAGGGTGTGCCCTTTCTAAAAATATATGGTTTGATGGGGGTAAATTACTTTGGCCGGCTTCAAAAATGTCCCAAATAGGACATGGGTGCATGATGACGAAATGTGAAAATTCCAAGTTGGAAAACTGAAATGCGCACCCCCCAAATAAGGCCTTTTAGCCCCCAAATGACCTGACATACCTATACATGGGTGGTATCAATTTACTCAGAAGATGTTGCTGAACATATTTTGGGGTGTTTTTTGGCAGTAACCCATAACTGGATTTGACAATTCATGCCTAAAGTACAATGTGTGTGAAAAAATAACACAAAAAAAGTGACTACCTGAAAGATTGACAAAGAGCTAGTGCATGGAAAGTGTTAAAATACAACTCTTTGAAGCACCCTAGGGTGTGCCCTTTCTAAAAATATATGGTTTGAGGTAAAATTACTTTGGCCGGCTTCAAAAATGTCCCAAATAGGACATGGGTGCATGATGACGAAATGTGAAAATTCCAAGTTGGAAAACTGAAATGCGCACCCCCCAAATAAGGCCTTTTAGCCCCAAATGACCCGACATACCTATACATGGGTGGTATCAATTTACTCAGAAGATGTTGCTGAACATAGTTTGGGGTGTTTTTGGCAACCCATAACTGGATTTGACAATTCATGCCTAAAGTACAATGTGTGTGAAAAAATAACACAAAAAGTGAGTACCTGAAAGATTGACAAAGAGCTAGTGCATGGAAAGTGTTAAAATACAACTCTTTGAAGCACCCTAGGGTGTGCCCTTTCTAAAAATATATGGTTTGATGGGGGTAAATTACTTTGGCCGGCTTCAAAAATGTCCCAAATAGGACATGGGTGCATGATGACGAAATGTGAAAATTCCAAGTTGGAAAACTGAAATGCGCACCCCCCAAATAAGGCCTTTTAGCCCCCAAATGACCCGACATACCTATACATGGGTGGTATCAATTTACTCAGAAGATGTTGCTGAACATAGTTTGGGGTGTTTTTTGGCAGTAACCCATAACTGGATTTGACAATTCATGCCTAAAGTACAATGTGTGTGAAAAAATAACACAAAAAGTGACTACCTGAAAGATTGACAAAGAGCTAGTGCATGGAAAGTGTTAAAATACAACTCTTTGAAGCACCCTAGGGTGTGCCCTTTCTAAAAATATATGGTTTGATGGGGGTAAATTACTTTGGCCGGCTTCAAAAATGTCCCAAATAGGACATGGGTGCATGATGACGAAATGTGAAAATTCCAAGTTGGAAAACTGAAATGCGCACCCCCCAAATAAGGCCTATTAGCCCCCAAATGACCCGACATACCTATACATGGGTGGTATCAATTTACTCAGAAGATGTTGCTGAACATATTTTGGGGTGTTTTTTGGCAGTAAACCATAACTGGATTTGACAATTCATGCCTAAAGTACAATGTGTGTGAAAAAATAACACAAAAAGTGACTACCTGAAAGTTTGACAAAGAGCTAGTGCATGGAAAGTGTTAAAATACAACTCTTTGAAGCACCCTAGGTGTGCCCTTTCTAAAAATATATGGTTTGATGGGGGTAAATTACTTTGGCGGGCTTCAAAAATGTCCCAAATAGGACATGGGTGCATGATGACGAAATGTGAAAATTCCAAGTTGGAAAACTGAAATGCGCATCCCCCAAATAAGGCCTTTTAGCCCCCAAATGACCCGACATACCTATACTTGGGTGGTATCAATTTACTCAGAAGATGTTGCTGAACATATTTTGGGGTGCTTTTTGGCAGTAAACCTTAAAGTTCACAGTACATGTATTCTTAAATTGCGTTCAAAAAAAAAAAATCACCAAAATTTTTTTTTTTTTTCTCAAACTTTGGCATAGATTTGTGGTAAAATGGTTTGCATGGAAAGAGTCAAAATACCCCAAGTTTAATACCTTGATTTGTGTACTTTAAAAAAATATGTATATGTGGAGGGTTATTCAGGAATTAGTGACAGATATCAGTGTTACAATGTCACTATCACTAGTTTTGAAAATAAACTCTTTGGAAATGGCAAAGTGCTACTTGCACTTATTGTTGCATAAAATAAGGAAAAAAGCGAGGAATATGTAAACATTGGGTATTGCTAAACTCAGTACTAAATTTAGAAACTACTAAGGAATAAATTTTTTTTGACGGTTGTTGATACATAAGAAATTTTGGGGGTCAAAGTTCGAAAAAGTGGTGTTTTTCAATTTTTGTGTCATATTTCACAATATTTTTTATAGTAAATTATATGAAATGAATGAAAAAATGGTATCTTTATAAAGTCCATTTAGTGACGAGAAAAACAGTGTAAAATATGTGTGGGTTACATAAACGAGTAAGAGGAAAATTTGACGTAAACACTAAGAGCGCAGAAACATAAAAACAGCTGCGGTCACGAACGGACGGATTTGTGTAAAACCGCCCGGTCACTAAGGGGTTAAATTCTTACTATATATATATATCTCTATGCTACATGGATCAACAAAAAATGAGCTAATTTAAGGATAAGTAATAAAAACTTATTTAGTGAATCCTCCCCTAATCTCGAGAATCAAACTTCTAATCTTTTACTTTTATTTTGTAGTTATAGAATTCCTTCATATCATAAACAAAAATTTAGAAACCACAATCCAATAGTATATAAAAACTAGCTTCACAATATATGTATCTCCGGTTAGTAACTGCATACATGACCAACATCATCCACCCCATCAGTCAGCAACTAACACACAAATGGCCAACAAACACCTCTGCTTAATACAACATACACCTCACAGCAAACAATGTCCAACCAGTCAGCTCTTATATATACATATATATATATATATACACAGTAGCATCAGTATACAAAGGGGCAAAAGTCTGCATACTTTACAGATTTTCCTGCCACCCAATTAACTTATCACTCTAATAATATATACTTTAACAATATATACATATATATATATACATATACATAACGACTTTTCCGCCTCACCTTGCGGATTGTTCGTTATTTTAACTTATAACTCTATTATCACAACTGATGGACGTCTGTTTTACCTTACAGATCGTTCAGCAGTGAATCTTAACACTCTAATATTCTTATACTGTAATATTCTTATACTGTAATTCTTATACTCTATACATTGTATGCTCTATACATTTTATGAGGGTTAACGCAAGGTGTGATCAATTGGACATATAATGTCCCTTCTATTGAGTGTGGTCCCTGACCCACTCCATCTTTAAATAAACGGCCCCTGGCAACGTTTTCTTTTAACTCTATAATAAACGGCCCGTGGCAACGTTTTCTTTTAACTTCTATAGGACATGGACAACTAACTTAGTTCGAGATAAACGCTGTCATTGCCCTCGTCCAGACAAGACAATATACTCACCAGGACGAGGGGTGACTGTTCATCTCAGCAGTACCTCCAGATTGAAGAGAAATAATGGTCTCCAATTGTCCGTCCTTAACCCCTAAGACCCTGTCTTAGGCACACCTTGAGTTAACTCTCATTCTGCGCAGGAGAGAGAGAGAAATCAAAAACACACGAGGCATATTTTAGTCTGGCATCCCTCTCTCTCTGCCTTCCAACGGTTCTTGACACTTATTTATACCCTGTGTCAAGGCGTTGGCTCTTTATTTCATTAGTTAACATTTCAAAACATAACATAGTTCATTGGCCAGTTTCAATACAGGTCTGGTGACACATTTCTGGACAGTCCCGTGGCCCGAGGCATGTGACTTCTTGTGACATGCTATCTCTTGAGAAATGCTAGCCATCAGCATTTCTTCAGACATTTCTAAAGATCAGCATCTAAAGACATTTCAAAAGACATCTTGAGAAATGAACCCCAAATGAATACTGCCGATTATCAATTTATCTTAAAACTATTTCTTATATTTTAAACCTTAATTTATCTATTAATATTATAATTCACGGGGTGTTATTTAACTACTTATAGGGTCCTTCTTATAGGTCAGCAGATGGTGGTCTGAGGATTCCTTTTCCTTCAGGAATGAATCTATCCAGCCTCTTCTCACTGTTCTGTTCCCACGGTAGCTTTGCAGAAAACAGCAGTGATAACTCCGATAAAGGGGTATTATACATACAGATTCTTTATTTCCAGGCATCCTAAACAAACACTTACAGTGTTGAAAAGATTCATCCGGATTACTCAGTCTGTCCCTTCATACGGTGTGAGAAGAGGGTAACTTCATTCCCATGCTGAGAGAGTGTGAGAAGCTGCTCTTCTGGAGAATTGGAATTCCTAATGGAGGGCTTTCTTCTTACCAGCATGCAAAGCACCTCAGCACCAATCAGACACATAGAACTGGTCACAGGTCACAGAACTACATTTCCCTGAAGACATTGCCCTTAAAGGGATAGCTCTTAAACATTATAAAGCTGTCTCTTAAGGAGACAGTAGCCAATACTGACTATTCTCAGGCTGCTCTAGTCAGCACAGGCCGGACGGATTTACAATGGCATATTATAAGAAATTTTTGGCCATTCTGACTGCCCGCCTGCTCCCCCTCTTTAACGCCCTCTTGACCGATGGACACTTCACCCCGGAATCATTATCCGCATCTATAGTGTTGATCCCAAAGCCGGACAGGGACCCTCTACTCCCCGAAAACTATCGCCCTATCTCCCTGCTAAACACAGATGTGAAAATTTTTGCCAAACTCTTATCTAACAGACTTGACCTCCTTTTACTCCGCTTGATTCATCCAGATCAAGTCGGCTTTATCCCGGGCAGACAGGCCTTTGACAATACGCGACGGGCAATCGACCTGTTATGGCATGCATCCTCTTCCCATAGGCCCTCACTTTTTCTGTCACTTGAAGCGGAAAAGGCTTTTTTTTAAATTTAAAGTTTTTTATTTTGAAATAAGTCAGCATTACATCATACTGTAAAATAATGGATGACCTCGCAGGGCCAAACAAGAAGACATAACAAGCAACGGAAACCACACATGGCCAAAAAAGTGTCATCGTAAAAACAGCGAATCGAAAAAATCTAAGGATAGCAATATGTTAGCAGAAAAACATCCCCTAGACGGGGGGTCTCATCAAGGTGGGAAATCAAACATATATAAATGCAGCCACTTAAGGCCGGCCAAGGTAACTACGGTCAGCTGGTCAAAAACATGCGTCGCAAAGAAGGACAGGGCGGTAAAAATAAGTAAAAAGGCAGAAAGTACCATGTGCAGGCAAAAAAGCAAAAGCCCTATGCAATGCAGGCTGGGACTGATCAAAACAAATTACGAAACGTCCTGAAAGTCCAGGCACTAGGCCAAGCTAGAGACCAGGGACACGTAAGCATATAAGAGAAATGCAGGGAGGGGGTGTAATTCAGTAAAGCTCAGACCTGGAGAGGTAGAGGGCATAGGAACCAGCCTTCAATCCGGTCGAGGGTCTGGAGGATCTGGTGAGAGGCCCGCAGCCGCAAGGTCAATCCAAGCCACCGCGGGATCCGTGATGGTATAGGGGACATTTGCGTGGGTCACCACCAAAGCTCCTGCCAGACCCAGCGATATCGGACACCCTGTCGGCGAAGAACTGATGTCACTTCACGAAAACGCCTGCGAGCCATCAGGGTCTGGAATGGGAGATCATGATACAGGGCCAGAGTGGAGCCCTCAAAGCGTACGGGATCCCTCGCGCCCGGAGCAGACATAACCTTGACCTTGAAAGCCACTTCACGAAGGCCACTACGACGTCTCGAGGAGCCCCAGGTGGGTTCGTCGCAGGTCTCCTGACCCGAAACACCGACCCAGCATGTCAGGTGTGTCAGGGGGAAGCCCCGTGACCTGAAGCACAAGACGAGTCATGTAGGACGGCAGAGCGTCGGAGGTAATAGAGTCCGGGACACCCCTGACCCTGATGTTTCGGCGTCTGTGTCTCGTTTCAAGCATCTCCACAGAGCGTGTCAGAAGTTCGACTTGGTATCGCAAACCAGCAACCTGACCAGACAGGTGAGTTTGTTCCGTTGTCACAGCAGAAGTCGTCTCCTGTACCACCTTCACCTGAGCACGCATCGCCGCTATCTCCGTGCGGACCGCCGCCACCTCAGGCTGCCACACCTCACGTATCACCCGAAGCTCCTCCAAGATCCTGCGGAGATCCCCCTTCGTGGAGGGGAGATGGTCGTCCTCCTCCTGCACCTGTTGCTGTCGAAGTCCCGTCCCACTGCAGACCGATGATCCGAGGTCACACTATTACTGGCGGAGGTAAGGGGAATCTCAGTCGGGTCCCATCAAAAATATCCTCTGTGTCCGGCGTTGCCCCGGACGATGTCCGCATTGCTGATTTTCTCTTCTTCTGTGCCCGTTTCCTAGCAGCCGCCGAGAGGGGTCGGGAGTCAGACGCCGGTGACTGCGGGGCAAGCCAGGGCATCCCAGTAATACCCCCCTGAGGTTCATAGTCGCTGTCAGCCTCGCGAGGAGCCATAGCCCGGGGGGAGGGAGGAAGAAGCAGTCAGTCCCGTAAAAGCGGACCCACCTCGCAAACATCCCGAATGTCCCTCTGTCGGGGGGCCCATCGCTGGGAACGACCGGTAGACATGGTTCCGGAGATGCTGGGCTGGCACGAGGTCGCCAGGGCGGTGAGGGAATCTCAATACGCCTCGAGTAGGCTTCCAAGATGGCCGCTGTGACTAGGCCCAAATCGCGCTGCCGGCAGCAATCTGTCCCCGGGCACGAAACTCAGGGCTAAATCAGGTACCTCAACTCTCCAGGATCCCTCTAGCCAACCGGGAAGCTCACAGGGCAGTGCAAACGGCGAAAAAAGCAATAAAATCCGTGGTAGACACAGAGCTCCTCCAAAATGCTGCTGCTCGCTTCCACAGCTAGCTCCGCCTCCGGAAAAGGCTTTTGACAGGGTGGAGTGGCTATCTATTTTTGGTTTTTGAGAACATTCGGTTTCCCGGAAATTTATTAGAGCAGCGGTCCGTTCCTTGTATGCCTTCCCGACAGCTAGCAAAGTCTTACCGCACGCCCCTCCCACCCCCTTCCAGATATGTAACGGCACTCGCCAGGGTTGCCCTCTGTCACCAGCGCTCTTTGCTCTGATCCTGGAACCCCTCCTGCAGGCGATCCGACAGTCGGACGGAGTTAGGGGAATTAGGGTGGGTGACCACACTTACACCGTCTCTGCTTACGCAGATGACATCCTTTTCTCTCTCACAGACCCTGCCGGGTCTCTGGAGTCGATGTCCTCCTTGCTGGCGCGTTTCTCGCACCTCTCTGGATATAAAATTAATATGTCCAAATCTGAAGCATTGGCTATATCTATCACAGAGGCTGAGAGTTCGCTCCTAGCGGCAGAACATCGTTTCCGTATCCAACGCTCCCGACTTAAATATCTAGGTATATATCTAACACCCCGAACAGAGACCTTATATAATGCTAATTACACCCCCCTCTTACGCACACTACAACAAGACCTAGATAGATGGTCTAGACATATGATATCGTGGCTAGGGCACATACATTGTGTTAAAATGAATCTACTCCCCAGAATGTTATACCTATTCCAGACCTTACCGATCCCCCTGGTAGGGAAGGACTTGCAACGGATGCAGAGACACATTGATGATTTTGTATGGGGGGGCAGAAGACGGATTGGTCGGCAGACTCTCTATCGGCCCAGGGACCGGGGCGGCTTAGGCTTGCCTTGTTTACGATCGTATTATTACGCCTCCCAGCTCGCACAGATAGTAGCATGGCACTGCCCAACACATGAACGCAGGTGGGTGGAGTTGGAACACTCTATAGCCCTCCCACTTAAACTGGACTTATGGATATGGCTCTCAAGGCCCCACAGACCACTGTTCCGAACCGCCTGCCCGGCCATCACCAACTCTCTGACAATCTGGACTAAGATCGCACTGAAATGCGACCTCACCTGCTATCCCTCCCCGCTGACCCCACTGTGCCACAATCGAGAATTCGCTCCAGGACTTCAACCCGCCACTTTTTCGTCTCTCACAGCTAAAGGTTTGCATCGCATCTGTCATCTCTTCCCCCGAGGAACCTTGCTCCAATATCAAGACCTGCAAGAGGGTGCCCACCTACCGCCGGCATCTTTCTTCCGATTCTTGCAGCTACGAGACATTGCACTGAGACCACACATTAAAAAGGCGGCGCTGACAAAACTGACCTCATTTGAATCTACCTGCCTACGTGGTCGTTACACCAAAGGCCTAATCTCCTCTCTATACCAACTGATTACCTGCACGCTGGACTGGGCAGAACTCCCCTACATCCGAGCTTGGCATGCAGACCTTCAGGAACAGCTGGAGGGGGACTCATGTCTGGACATTTGGGAAGCCTCCAGGAAAATCTCATTCTGCACCAACATTCAGGAACAGGCAGTCAAACTACTTATGCGCTGGTACACCACGCCGGCCCAACTGGCCAGGATCAAAAAGACGCCCACGGGTGATTGCTAGAGACAATGTGGGGCCAAAGGCACGTATTTCCACATGTGGTGGACATGCCCTGTTATCCACGAGTACTGGTCCACTATACAAACGTTATTTGAGGAGGTCATGTCCTGCCGGATTCCCCTGACACCAGACCTCCTCCTGCTGGCAAACCCACTGGCTGACCTTTCACAGAGGGAACACAAGTTGCTTATTAAACTCTTGGGAGCGGCACGCAGGGCAGTGGCGGAGGGATGGATAAAAATGGAGCACCGTCAACAGGACGGGTACTCAGCCTTATCAGAGACTCCTTCCTGATGGAAAATTGACGCGATTGTACATCACACTATGGACTCTTTTTCTCCAAACATGGGCCCATGGCTCTCATACGATCCTAACTGCACTATCTGAGAATTTGGGTTTGTTTTGATATGTACTGCTTACCGTCATAACTTGTTTCCTCTCCCCGACAGGCCAGCACTCATGGTGATCTCCAGTGGTCGATATGCTGCCTCTTTCTTCTGCATCTGAGACCGGGCCCCCCCCCCCCCCCCCCACCCCTCTCCCCACCCTCTCTCCCCTTCTTCTTTCTTTCCCTCGCTCTTCCTTTTTTCTCTTCTCTTTACTTTCTTTCCTTTTATACATAAAAACAGGTAGCTACCCCGCAACGAATCGGGACGGGGGACTCTATTAGGCAGAGATGCTTCGGCTTGATACTTTGCACTGGTTTTACTATTTTCCCCCTCCCCTTTTTATTTTTCTGTACCCTCCGCAACATCGATCTATGCTACTGAAAAATAAAGTCTTTAAAATAAAAATAAAAAAGTGTTGCAAAGTCTGGGGTGATGGTAGGCAAAGCAAATCTAATTTAAATCACTACTGGATGAATAATAAAATATTATAAAAAACTTAAACTCACCTGCTCCTCACTCCCCAGCCGTCCATCTCTGCCACTGCACACATTATTTCTTCACAGCAGCGGCAACCTGCCCTCCCTGAGCCTGCGCAATTTGCGTAGCTGTACGATATGCTAATCGCGTAAACTCAAGCTGGCCAAGAGATTAACACTGCAGCGCGCGTCTGGCGCTGCCTACTTCTTGAACCTACACTCTTCAGTGCCTCAGAGAGGCACTGAGAGCAATGGAATAGCTTGGACCAATGGGAAAACACCATTGGTGAAAGACGCAGAGGTAGCCGCACCGCCTGGCACCTGATACATCTTACAGCAGCAGGTATGATGCATCAGTGGGTCCCAGGCATTAGAGAGGCCTGGGGGCACTTGCCCCGCAACCCATTCCGCCCCTGGTCGCGACCCACTTTTGGGTCACTCACGACCAACTACTTGAGAAACACTGGTTTAACCCTTTCGCTGCTGAGGCTTTTCACACCTCTGTGCTGAGGTCATTTTTACCGGTTTTGCTCATCATGTTTAAACGTGTTTTGAAGGCTTATTTTAGTATATGACCTAGGACATATTATATTTTGTCTTTCCGTCAGACTCGGTAGATTCATAATATGTCATTATTATATGTATACGTTATGTCATGTCTGTATATTATAACAAAAATGCAATAAAATATGTATTTTCAATAATTTACAACGTGTAAAGTGTTTTTTTCACATTTTAACATGCGAGCAATTGCGGTTATATTTTGTATGGGGTGCGCTTGTTAAAAAAATTAGAGATGGGGTCTCGTTACATTTTTTTTGGGGAAAATTACACGATTTTTAACAAACGCACCGCATACAAAAATCGTTAGTGCAGCATCATTGTTCACATTATAATTGAAATAGGAACAATATTGCTGCATTAACGAACCAAAAAAAAGAAAAAAAAATGTTTATTTTTTTTTTTTATAATTTTTTTTTAAATATATTTTTTATTTTTAATTTTAATTTTTTTTAAAAAAACTTTTTTCACAGTAGTGTTTGGTATCGTTGGAACGGCCATGCTCTGGCCAATCCAACCATACCAAACTTTAACCCCTAGCTGCCACGGATCGGCAGATAGGGAGTTCATTGGAACTCCCTATCTCCACCGTTGGTGGCAGTTAAGGGTTAACTCTAGGACTGGCGTCATCGTGCTATGCACGATGACGCCAGTCCTCAGGGGGAGTTCCCGGAGGCTTGGCCGACATCCAAGATGTCGGCCAGCTCTGGGAAAGGATCACGAACCGGCGCTTTTTCAGCGCCGATTCGCGATCCAGCTCCCCAGGGGTTAATGCCAGGCACCATTTGGAAGGGCAGGCTTTCCAAATGGTGCCTGGGTTAACCCCCGCAGAGCCGCCGATCGGGAGGGAGAGAGGTCCGAAGGACCTCCCCCCCTCCCTTTCAGGCGCCTCCTCCGCACATGCGGGGGGGGCGCCTGAATTAGGTGTCATCGCGCTGCCGCGATGACACCTAATTTCATCGGCGGCGGTTCCGGATGCTGGGCTGACATCGAGGAGGTCAGCCCGCACCGGAGGGGCCAGCGATCGGCCGGAACCCGGCCGAACGCTGACCCCAAAGGGAGGACGCGCTCAGCGCGTCCTCCGCACAGCGGGAGCCATGCGGAGGACGCGCTCAGCGCGTCCTCCGCATGGAAGTGGTTAAATGATGACTATAACGAATTCATTGCGGAGGACACAGACTCCACTAATGGATGCCATCAGAGAGCCTCCATGGCGGAAAAGCAGGCTTTAGCAGGCTAGAATGGCGCTGCAGCCACTGTGGG
>RXON01004155.1:0-46259 GCA_009667805.1 Leptobrachium leishanense | reverse complement strand
ATCTGTAGCTCCAGGGTGTCTGACACCATCACTAATATCACCTGATCACATTGAAGAGAACCAAATGGGGAAATTCGACATTTTGGATCGATTTGTTTTCCATTTTATATCATTTTCTAATGATTAAAACCAAAAATAAAGTGTTAAAAAAAAGAGATGCAGGGGACCATGTGAGATGCCCAACCAATGCCCATTAACCCTTTGCATGGGGCATACGCTGTGCCCTGTGAGATGACCAATGCCCATTAACCCTTTGCTTGGGACATACTCTGTGCCCTGGGACATGCCCAATGTCCTTTAACCCTTTGCATGGGACATACACTGTGCCCTGTGAGATGCCCAATGCCCATTAACACTTTGCTTGGGACATACGCTGTGCCCTGTGAGATGCCCAATGTCCATTAACACTTTGCATGGGACATACACTGTGCCCTGTGAGATGCCCAGTTGCCATTAATCATTTGCTTGGGACATATGCTGTGCCCTGTGATATGCCAAATGCCCATTAACCCTTTGCTGGGACATACGCTGTGCCCTGTGTGATGTCCAATGCCCATTAACCATTTGCTTAGGACATACACTGTGCCCTGTGAGATGCACAATGCCCATTAACCCTTTGCTTGGGACATACGATGTGCCCTGTGAGATGCCCAATGCCCATTAAATTTTTGCTGGGCATACGCTGTGCCCTGTGAGATGCCCAGTAACAATTAACCTTTTGAATGGGACATATGCTGTGCCCTGTGAGATGCCCAGTTCCCATTAACCATTTGCTTGGGACATACGCTGTTCCCTGTGATATGCCAAATGCCCATTAACCCTTTGCTGGGACATACACTGTGCCCTGTGTGATGCCCAATGCAATACACCACATGATCTCGTTTATTAAACACATCAGCAACCCATTAGCAATGTGTCAACAAGCCCTCAATGTTGCCCTAGCAACGTATCAATAGCATGACTTCCCTAACAACACATAAGTAAACGGTTCCCACTTAATGTGCTACTGTAACAATGCATAATGTCTGATCAAACATTACTACATATCATTTTTTATTAGGAAATATATGGATATTGCCCCAGCTCCTCTCATGGATATACCCCAGCTCCTCTCATGGATATGCCCCAGCTCCTCTCATGGATATGCCCCAGCAGCTCTTATGGATATACCCCAGCTCCTCTCATGGATATGCCCCAGCAGCTCTCATGGATATGCCCGAGCTCCTCTCATGGATACTGCCCCAGCTCCTCACATGGATATGCCCCAGCTCCTCTCATGGATATTGCCCCAGATCCTCTCATGGATATTGCCCCAGCTCCTCTCATGGATACTGCCACAGCTCCTCTCAAGGATATGCCCAAGCAGCTCTCATGGATATGCCCCAACTCCTCTCATGGATATTGCCCCAGCTCCTCTCATGGATATGCCCCAGCTCCTCTCATGGATATGCCCCAGCTCCTCTCATGGATACTGCCCCAGCTCCTCTCATGGATATGCCGCAGCAGCTCTCATGGATATGCCCGAGCTCCTCTCATGGATATTGCCCCAGCTCCTCACATGGATATGCCCCAGCTCCTCTCATGGATATTGCCCCAGATCCTCGCATGGATATGCCCCAGCTCCTCTCATGGATATTGCCCATGCTCCTCTCATGGATATGCCCCAGATCCTCATATGGATATGCTCCAGCCCCTCTCATGGATATGCCCCAGCAGCTCTCATGGATATGCCCCAGCAGCTCTCATGGATATACCCCAGCTCTTCTCATGGATATTGCCCCAGCTCCTCTCATGGATATTCCCAGCTCCTCTCATGGATATTGCCCCAGCTCCTCTCATGGATATGCCCCAGCAGCTCTCATAGATATGCCCCAGCTCCTCTCATGGATATGCCCCAGCTCCTCTCATGGATATGCCCCAGCAGCTCTCATGGATACTGCCCCCAGACCCCAGCTCACCTCCTTCTGCCGCGTGTTCAGCTCCCTCTGTGCGTCCGGCGGCAAGGAGGTTGGGCACTCTCCTGGGGAGCCACTTGACCAGCCTCGATCTCGCGAGAACTCGGCTGGTGATGTGGTTCCCCCAGGCGAGTTCTGAAGCTCCATAGCTTCGGACACTTGCAGAGAGCCGAACACTGCGTCGCAGGGTGAGACACCCGCCCTTAGGGTGACAGTGTCACCCTAAGGGTGGGTGTCACCTGCTGCGGGCTGCACCCCCCTCCCCCACCTTGTGACGCCACTGGTGGACGATATTCTATGTATAGCGAGAAAGATACAAATATATGTGGAAATGATAAACACAGTTTCTATGGCAATCTCTGGAAAACCTAGTATAAAAAATAGAAGCCATACAACTGTTGTGTCTGAACATGATGCCTGAAGAAGAGGAGTGTAGTCACAGAAGAAGTGGTCAATGTTATGTGACTGTCAGAAAGACTTAACAAAAATGTAATTATCAGTGTGAGAAAAAAACCAACATCCAAGATAACATCATCACCAGAACAAGACAAAGTGTGAAAGCCATAATAGTTTGATAATGCAGGGGCTTACAGACAGCCACATATCTGTAATAGGACATCACGGTGAGAAGAAGACATTCTGCAGCAGCCGAAATACCAAAGATGTATAGCTGAATAATACAGTGAGTCACGGTCACATGGAAGCCATTCTGTAAGGTGTCCTTTAATAAAGTCGAAGCAACTGATGAACTGAGCATGATGTCACAAAAAAACCATTGGCACAAGAAGACATACATCGGAGAATGAAGGTGACGAGTGGCTGAAACCAGCATTATGAGCATAAGGTTTCCAGTAATAGTCGAGATGTAGACCACAACAAAGGTGGAGAAGAGAATAGTTCTGGAGCCGTGGAGGACCTGGAACCCAAGAAGGAAGGAATATTGAGCAGCTGATTGGTTGTGCCCTGGAAACATATGTTAGAAGAGTAACAATATTCACAATAAACACACAATATCTGCCCAGAGAGAACCATTGGATATGCTGAGAAATACTTTAAAACCCTCAAAGAAAGATTAAAGGTGAGAAGATAATAGTTGAATAGTTGTGACGGTTTAAAATAAGATTCATTAATAATCATTATCTCAGTAGATATAGACAAATGTGTGCTTATCCATATATGGAGACATTTAGGTTTGGTTGGTGTCCACTATGTGATCATTAACAGGTATTACAGCATAACCCCGTCATATGGAGGGAAATATTTACTGTACATAACCATGAAAGGATTAATCCACAAACTCCCCAAATCTAGGAGAGACATTGGCTTTCCAAACTTCTAGTTTTATCAACCTTTCCCCTCAACCATCAAAACATTTTATACCATAGCACAGAAACCAATACAATGCATTCAGAAAGTATTCCGACCCCGTCATTACATGTTTTGAAGTCGCAGCCTTGCACACAGACTATTTCCTTTTTTTTGTCATCAATCAACACTCCATACCCCAATGATGACAAACCCAAACCCCGATTTTTGAGAACATTGCAAGGTTATCAAGAAGAAAATCCTCAAACAGCACAGTGACAAGGTACCCTCAGACTGATGAAACAAAAATTTACCCATTTGACCTCAATTCAAAGCATCATGTCTGGAGGAAACCATACACCGCTCATCTCATGCGTAATAACATCCCTATGGTGAAGCATGGTGGTGGTAGTAGCTTCACACTTTGTGGGTGTTTTTATGCAGCAGGGGGTAGGAGACTGATCAGGGTTGAGGAAAATCTGAGCATAACAAAAATCGAGATTTCCTTGAAGAATACCTGTTTCAGAGCCCTCAGGAACTTTGACTGGGCCGAAGCTTCCTCCTACTAAAGGACAATGACCCTAAACACACAGCCAAGAAATTGCAAGAGCGGTTTAACTCTGTCAATGTTCTTGAGTGGCCCAGCCAGAGCCCGGACTTGAACCCAATTGAACATCTCCGGACACACCTGAAAATGGCCGTCCTCTGGCTGTCCCCATCCAACCTGACAGAGCGTAAGAGCATCTACACAAATTAATGGCAGAAAAACATACCAAAATTCAGGTGTGCATTGCAAAGCTTGTCACATGACACCCATAAATACCCGAGGCTCTAATCAATGTCAAAAGTACTGCAATTAAATATTGACTTCAGGGTCTGAATACATATGTCAATGTGAGAATTAAGCTATATTTCTTTTCAATAAACTTACATTTTCTCATTAACCCCTTCGCTGCTGAGCCATTTCACCCCTGTGTGCTGAGCTCATTTTTACCCGTTTCACTCATCATGTTTAAACGCGATTTGGAGTCACATTTTATTATACAACCCAGACATATTATATATCGTTCTTTCCGGCAAACTCGGCAGATTCATAATATATCATTATTATATTTATACGTCATGTCCTGCCTGAATATTATAACAAAAAATGCAGTGTATTTTCTATGGAGTGCGCTTGTTAAAAAAATAGAAATGGGGATTCGTTACATTTTTTGGGAGAAATTACATGATTTTTAGCATACCCACCCCATAGAAAAATCGTTAGTGCAGCATCATTGTTCACATTATAATTGAAATGGGAATAATATTTCTGCATTAATAAAACAAGAAAACAAAAAAAAAGTGGGTTTTTTTATATATACTTTTTGTTCTAGTAATCATAGATTTCCATGCATTTAATGTATTAGGGTACTGTTGCTTTAATTTGTCAGCCGTTACTAAGCAATACATTGCAGCTACTTCCTGGTCAGGAATCTATTTGATGTTCAGAGAGTCAGCTCCACATTTCTTTCACACAGGCCTTGAAATTATAAATCTGTAAGTAGAGCATCAATGTTTTTAAGTTAAAGCACATGTTTTTAGCAACTCAAATACTGTTCCATATTAGTTTAATAGTGTTTGATTTGTCTTAGCATTAAGTCATTAAACGTGTCTTTCTGTTAGCTAGTATTTTCACAGCTAGGAAGCATCGCTTGTCTCCGTGTCTGTGTAGATTTGCATTCCTAGCCTAATATATTGTCATAATTCTGTATCTTTTGCAGTTTTACAATAAAAGATTGATGTTAATAAGGATCTAAAACGTAAGGATAAATAAAAGTAAAGTAAAAACTTAATGTAATCCTGCTTCTGGATTTTTATTAACAAATTGTAAGCTGTCTGCCAAGCCTTGTACCTCAGACACATCGTGAGGGCAGAACAGTTTTATTTTTTTCCTTTAAAAATAACATGGTCATGTTTGGTATCATTGGAAAGGTCCAATGATCCATTGGAAAGGTCCAATCCTCTGGCCTTTAAAATAATACCAAACATTAACCCCTAGCTGCCACGGATCGGGAGATAGAGGGCTCATTGAGCCCCCTCTATCTCCACCATAGGTGGCAGCTGGGGGTTAACTCCTGAACTGACGTCATCACGGCCATGCGTGATGGCGCCAGTAGGCAGGGGGAGATCCCAGAAGCTTGGCCGACATTCAAGATGTCGGTCACCTCCAGGAGGGGACCGCGATCCGGTTCCGATTGGTGCCGAATCGCGATCCAGACCCTAAGGGGTTAAGGGCAGCCACTGCGTGGAAGCGCAGGCTGTGCCCTTCCAATCTGTGCTTGCCATTTGCTGTGCCCCTTGCCGATGGGGAGGGAGAGGTCTAAAGGATCTCCCCCTCCCCTTCAGGCAACTTCTCTGCTCTGGCAGGGGGGGGATGCCTGGAATAGACATCATCGCGCCCAGCGCGATGACGCTATTAAGCCGGCCGGGGTCCCGGAGGCAGGGCTGACATCAAAGATGTCAGGCCGCAACCATCGGCCGAAATACCGGCCGATCGCGGGCTGCAAAGTCAGGACATGCTCAGCGCATCCTCCACATGGAAAGCCCACTCGGCTGGACACGCTGAGCGGTGAGCGCGTACTCCGCAGGCAAGGGGTTAATCTGGGTTTTGCTGCATGAGATACTGAGTGTAAAGTAATCTGGAAAAAAATATATTTTAACAATTTTAGCAACATAAAACAATCAGGGTTATTCAAAGCGATCCGAATGGCTGCCGAAAGGTAACCGAACACTAAGAATCAGCGTTCGGTTACCATTCTTGGCCATTCAGCTATCCAGAGAGCAGGCAATTCGGCAAATGTTGGCGAATTGCCTGCACATACGGTGCCTGTTCAGTGCCTGTTCGAGGGCAGTGAAATCCCCATAGAGAAGCAATGCTTTGTCTATTAAGAGAACAAAAACCATCAGGGAAAAGTTGCCGAATTGCCCTGTCATTCGGTGGTTTCGTGCGGCAGATTTATTCAGGCGAATCCCATAGGCTTTAATGTTAAAAATATTCCCATTTTAATTCAATATCTAATAAACCGTTCATTATAAAATTCTGCAGCAAAGAGTCTCTTTATTTATAGATTTTTTAGGTACTTTTAAGCATTTTTCTGGATTTTTTTGACAAAAAAATTTTGGCGTTTTTTTTTAAATCGTTTTTTCTTTTTCTCTAACAGCCCTTTTTATTATCATTCATTGGATCATATGTAAATTTCAGACATTTTCTCTCAGTAGTTTCTTTGCAGCAGCGTTTCACTTTTCAAACATTCAAGCGTACGGTTTTATTTTTTCACTCCATTCGTCTGCGGTGTCGGGTTTATCCGGCGGCTGCGTTGCGCTGTGATCAGCTCCTGCTCGGGTTTCTCTGACGTGTTCGTCTAGGTTAATCCAGATGTTTTTGCGGGTTTTCGGTGTGCATTCGCCGGGTTTTGCGGTGAGTGTTTGTCAGGTTTGCGGCGACTTTTCCCTACATTACGGCGGCCCTGTGGTGCTTGCTGAATACACCACAGGGTCGCCGAAATGGGATCGGCAAATCACACCGAATTGAAGAGAACGAAAAGTCACCGAACGTGTCGTGGCTTTTCGATTCTCTTTAAATAACCCTGTATGTGAAATAAATGAAGGGGTCTGAACATTTTAATTAATCCTAGAAATTCAGTCGATTTGCATCCCACTTTCCTCTACAAATATCATGAATAGGTTTGTGTCCTCGTCCCGTTCTCTTACTCGTCTTCTAGATTTTATACGCTGGCTCCTTACTGGATCAGTCTCCATCCAAGATCAAGATTTCATTTCACCTGAACAGAAGACAAAATGTATTTTCCATCAAATAAATTCACCAAAAAACCCAACAAATTAATAATCTGAGCTGGAGGGGCTCCTGTAAAGCATTTATCATTCTTTCTCCAAGAGAAGGTCATTTAGGCAAAGTGTTGACTTATATCACAGAAATCCTTGAGCTTATTTTTTATGACGAGACAATTCAAGCATTAAGCTAGCAATAATATATATTTAATACACCGCAAATGTAATAAAGGAAGTCAATAACAGATGAAAACCTTATAGAGTTCTTGTTACACAATTAACCCTTTCGCTGCTGAGGCTTTTCCCGCCTCTGTGCTGAGGTCATTTTTACCGGTTTTGCTCATCATGTTTAAACGTGTTTTGAAGCTTATTTTAGTATATGACCCAGACATGTTATATATCGTTCTTTCCGTCAGACTCGGAAGATTCATAATATGTCATTATTATATGTATACGTCATGACCTGTCTGTATATTATAACAAAAAATGCAATAAAATATGTATTTTCAATAATTTACAACGTGTAAAGTGTTTTTTTTCACATTTTAACATGCGAGTGTTTGCGGTTATATTTTGTATGGGGTGCGCTTGTTAAAAAAATTAGAGATGGGGTATCGTTACATTTTTTTTTGGGGAAAAAAACGTGATTTTTAACAAACGCACCGCATACAAAAATCGTTAGTGCAGCATCATTGTTCACATTATAATTGAAATGGGAACAATATTGCTGCATTAACAAACCAAAAAAAGAAAAAAAATTGTTTATTTTTTTTTTATAATTTTATTTTTTAATTTTTTTTTTTTTTATTTTTCTTTTTTTTTTTTTTGACAAAATTTTTCACAGTAGTGTTTGGTATCGTTGGAACGGCCATGCTCTGGCCGATCCAACCATACCAAACTTTAACCCCTAGCTGCCACGGATCGGTAGATAGGGAGTTCATTGGAACTCCCTATCTCCACCGTTGGTGGCAGTTAGGGGTTAAGTCCAGGACTGGCGTCATCGTGCTACGCACGATGACGCCAGTCCTCAGGGGGAGTTCCCGGAGGCTTGGCCGACATCCAAGATGTCGGCCAGCTCCGGGAAAGGATCGCGAACCGGCGCGCTTTTCAGCGCCGATTCGCGATCCAGCTCCCCAGGGGTTAATGCCAGGCACCATTTGGAAGGGCAGGCTGTGCCCTTCCAAATGGTGCCTGGGTTAACCCCCGCAAAGCTGCCGATCGGGAGGGAGAGAGGTCCGAAGGACCTCCCCCTCCCTTTCAGGCGCCTCCTCCGCACATGCGGGGGGCGCGCCTGAATTAGGTGTCATCGCGCTGCCGTGATGACACCTAATTCCAGCGGCTTGCGGTTCCGGATGCCGGGCTGACATCGAGGATGTCAGCCCGCACCGGAGGGGCCAGCGATCGGCCGGAACCCGGCCGAACGCTGACCACAATGGGAGGACGCGCTCAGCGCGTCCTCCGCATACCAGCAGTAATGCGGAGGACGCGCTGAGCGCGTCCTCCGCATTGAAGTGGTTAAGATCATTTTATAAGGCCGTGTCTATATTAGAGGTGCGCACGGCTGAAAAATGTGTTTAGTTTTGTTTCGAAATAATTTAGTTTTCATAATTTCGTTTTGTTTTGTTTAGTTTAATTTCGTTATTTCGTATTTCATTTTCATTTGGTATCTTGGATCACTAAATTTTTTTTATTGTAATTTGGGATTGATTCGATATCGATTAGAATTTCAGATCACTAAATAAAGCCACAATAAATCAAGTTTTAATACACGGACTCAGAGGCTCATATTGCATCTCTTTTCTTGCCTTTAATATAGCAGCAAGTATAGAATATATATAATAACATAAATGGGATATACAGTCAGGTCCAGAAATATTGGGACATCAACACAATTGTAACATCTTTGTCTCTATACACCACCACAATGGAGTTGGAATGAAACAAACACAATGTGCTTTAACTGCAGACTGACAGCTTTAATTTGAGGGTATGTACATCCAACTCAGGTGAACAGTGTAGGACTTACAGCAGGTTGCAGATGTGCCTCCCACTTGTTAAGGGACCAAAAGTAATGGGACAATTGGCTTCTCAGCTGTTCCATGGCCAGGTGTGTGATATTCCCTCATTACCCCAATTACAATGTGCAAATAAAGGGCCCAGAGTTCATTTCAAGTGTGCTATTTGCATTTGGAATCTGTTGCTGTCAACTCTCAAGATGAGATCCAAAGAGCCTTCACTATCAGTGAAGCAAGCCATCATTAGGCTGAAGAAACAAAACAAACACATCAGAGAGAGCGCAAGAACATTAGCTGTGGCCAAAACAACAGTTTGGAACATTCTCAAAAAGAAGGAACGCACCGGTGAGCTCAGCAACACCAAAAGACCCGGGAGACCATGGAAAACAAATCTGGTGGATGAATGACGAATTCTTTCCCTGGTGAAGAAAACACCCTTCACAACAGTTGGCCAGATCAAGAACACTCTCCAGGAGGTAGGTGTATGTGTGTCAAAGTCAAAAATAAAGAGAAGACTTCACTAGAGTAAATACAGAGGGTTCACCACAAGATGTAAACCATTGGTGAGCCTCAAAAACAGGAAGGCCAGATTAGAGTTTGCCAAACAACACCTAACAAAGCCTTCACAGTTCTGGAACAAGATCCTATGGACAGATGAGACCAAGATCAACTTGTACCAGAGTGATGGGAAGAGAAGAGTATGGATAAGGAAAGGAACTGCTCATGATCCTAAGCATACCACCTCATCAGTGAAGCATGGTGGTGGTAGTGTCATGGCATGGGAATGTATGGCTGCCAATGGAACTGGTTCTCTTGTATTTATTGATGATGCGACTTCTGACAAAAGCAGCAGGATGAATTCTGAAGTGTTTGGGGCAATATTATCTGCTCACATTAAGCCAAATGCTGCAGAACTCATTGGACGGCGCTTCACAGTGCAGATGCACAATGTCCCAAAGCATACTGCAAAAGCAACCAAAGAGTTTTTGAAGGGACAGAAGTGGAATGTTATGCAATGGCCAAGTCAATCACCTGACCTGAATCCCATTGAACATGCATTTCACTTGCTGAAGACAAAACTGAAGGGAAAATGCCCCAAGAAAAAGCAGGATCAGAAGACAGTTGCAGTAGAGGCCTGGCAGAGCATCACCAGGGATGAAACCCAGCGTCTGGTGATGTCTATGCGTTCCAGACTTCAGGCTGTGATTGACTGCAAAGGATTTGCAACCAAGTGTTAAGAAGGGAAAGTTTGATTTATGATTATTATTCTGTCCCATTACTTTTGGTCCCTTAACAAGTGGGAGGCACATCTGCAAACTGCTGTAAGTCCTACACCGTTCACCTGAGTTGGATGTACATACCCTCAAATTAAAGCTGACAGTCTGCAGTTAAAGCACATTGTGTTTGTTTCATTCCAACTCCATTGTGGTGGTGTATAGAGCCAAAGATGTTAGAATTGTGTCGATGTCCCAATATTTATGGACCTAACTGTACATTAGAAGAAAGAAATATCAGGTATAGTCATATGGCCTCACCCCAACAGTCCCATATCCAATCCTGTAGCATCTTCTCCTTCAACCAATCAGGATCAGCATCCAACGGCCTCTTTTCTTGCTGCTCTTGCACCAGATATGCCGTTTTTATGTTTGCTCCTTATTCTGGTTGTGGAATGTTTCTTTTATATATATTTATGTGATTTGTATGACTATTGGATTAATTTTTCTTTCTTTATATGTATTTCTTTATATGTATTTCCTAGGTTTAAAGAGATTTTTTATTTTGGAGTTTGTTTCTTTTTGCTCGATCACGGCATTAACCGCGACGAGCGTTTGCCTAGACTGTTTGTATGCCCGTTTCGGTTTTGCCAGCGGTGTTCTGGGGATTTCTTTGTTTTTATTTTTCCACCTTTTATTCGTATTATATCATTTTATGTCATTTTATTGCATGTATATTTTACTCTCGGCTACGCTGGCGCGGGTCGGGGGTGGGCAGAGTTTCGCCCATCAGTTTGTCAGCTAGCATGGCTGTTAGTTTTGTACAGTTAATGTCTCGTGCGGACGTTTAGCTCACGCAGCTGGTAGATCACGCGGCTAATTTGTTTCGTGGGCTTTACCTCACGAGCAGGGCAGGTTCAACAGACTGCAGTTTTTGTCAGAATGCCACGATCTAATGTTCCTCACCGAAGTTCCTCCCCCGATAATAAAGGGTCGGATTCGGACGAGGGTTCCCTTCAACAGGGCAGTGTTTATGATCAGGCCAGTAAACTTTCCCTGAAACGTATGTCTAATGACACCTATCCTTTAATTGACCCAGCTGCTCTTGACCCGGCCTTACAAGCTTCAATTAATACGGTTGTCTTTACAGCTGTTTCAGCAATCTCAGCTGATTTTAAAAGAACAACGACAGAGGCTATGGGTGAAGCCAACAGGTCCCTCCTTCGGATACCTCTTTAGCCTCGGGTAATACACTCACTTCGGTGAGACCCCAGAGAAAAATCTAAAAAATGTTTTGTCCCCCTTTTTCATTTAATTTCAGAGCTACAATCACTATTGCAGGAGACACTCAGCGGTCTCCTGCATCACCACTCAACCCAGGAACGGGATCCCCAAGGCAACACCGCACCATCTCTCCAGACGCCGGGCCAACGCCATTTCACCCTCCAGGCCGCTCGAGACGCCGAGTGCCGTGCCATTCGGTAGTCGGGCCGGACGCCATCAAAGGGGGGGGTCAGATAGAGCAGGACCGCAGGCGGACTTCCATCCTGCCACACTGGTGGCAGCGGTGGGATAGCTCTTTGAACCCCCAGAAAAAAGCACTCACCATGGCAGGGGTACACCAAATACAAAAAAGACACCCTGCGGGGCATCCTGGAGAGCCGAGGAGGCACCCCGGGCTCAAAGAACAAAAAGGCCTTGGTCAAAGAACTGCGAGAAATGGACCAGCGAAGAGAGGACACGGGACCCCCGTCCATAAGAGACCGGTTCCAGCGAAGAGTAAGGAGGGCGATGGCCCAGGCCCAGGCGGATGAACCTGGTACCTGGCAGGACGAGCACTGGTGGAAAGATTTTGTCCACCAGGAGATGTGGAACGAGGCCATCCAACAGGAGGAGGACTGCCCTGAAGAAGCCCTTCCCACTTATACGGAGAGGTACGAGCACCAGTGGTACTTACGGGTGCCCTTTTTGGGAGAACAGCCCCGAGAGGAATGGCTGACGGAGCTAGGCGAACTGGTCCATTGAAATTATACTGGACACCAGCTACAGAGCCCTCCAGTGGTTTACGTCCTAACTAATGCCCAGCACAGCAGACAGCGGCCCAACAAAGAGCTTCGACTATGGCGGCACAGGGCTGCTGTATACAAGGATGGGCAAAGACCCCGGTTTTGGGGACGACACAGAGTGGTGGCGGGAACAACTCCTGGACCTCCGGTATGAGGAACTGGAAGACCTTGACGATGACCGTGATGCAGAGGAACTGGAGTTCCTGGTTGAGCAGGAATGGGAGCTCTAAAAGGCCTACAAAAGGCTGTTCTATGACGCTCCACAGCTAGGCCAGAGCCCCATTACCTGGGACTGTCTGGCGGAAGAAGCAGGCAGTCAAAGTGACACAGACGAATTGGAGCCCGAGGCGCTCCCTTGGTTCCCCCTCATGACCGCAGCAGAAGAGGAAGCGCTGGCAACAGGGCGGAGTGCTGCTGGCCTCTGCCCAGACCCGGAGATGGAGGACACCATTCTCCCGCAAGATGACACTGTGTCAGTGTCTATCCCCCCAGCTGAAGTTCTGGTGATGGGGCAGAGCACCAATGCCCTCTGCCCACCTTTCATAATGGTCACATCGGATCCAGGAGAGGATCCCCCTGGGCTGGTTTTCCCGCAGCCCATGACCCCACCGGAGATGGAGGACGCCATCCTCCCGCAAGACGACACTGTGTCAGTGTCTATCCCCCCAGCTGAAGTGCTGGCGATGGGGCAGAGCGCCAATGCCCTCTGCCCACCTTTCATAATGGTCACATCGGATCCAGGAGAGGATCCCCCGGGCTGGTTTTCCCGCAGCCCATGACCCCACCGGAGATGGAGGATGCCATCCTCCTGCCAGAAGACACTTTGTCAGTGTCTATCCCCCCAGCTGAAGTGCTGGCGACAGGGCAGAGTGCAGCTGGCCTCTGCCCACTCCCCAAGTTGCACCAAGACGACCCGAGCAAGGATCTCCACAGGCTGCTGGCCCAGCAACGAATGACCCCACCGAGAATGGAGGACACCATTCTCCCGCCCGGAGACATCGCCGGCATACTTCGCCACGGCGTGTGTGCATTTCATACCCCCTTTACTTAAATCCACAGGTATGTGTATATGAGAGGATTCTGCAGACATACATTAATTCATTCATTCGTGATATCGTCTTTAACATTCACAATTACCAGACTTAATCTGTTTTATGCATGTTAGTACACCAGACATTTGTAATAATCAACTGAATGTGGTATGGCCTTTGTTTTTTATAAGACGCAAGATTATCTATTCTAACTGACCACATAAATTAAATATTCAAATACCATATAGTGTTAGATCATATCGCCGAATAGCATAGCATTACAAGCTGGTTTATCCAAGCCATTTAACCTTCTCTGTTTTTTTTTTCTGTATTGGGCAACCCATTGTTCAATGTTTACGTGGCTTTCAGAGTTTCGATCTGACAAAATAAACACAATACTGAGATACCTATCCTAGGGTAAGATCAGTTGTCATTGTGTTCCCTTACTTTTAAACAATTTGATCTAACATCTGCTTGTTTATTTTTTACAACCAGAATTAATTAAGGACAATGGATGTTCCTCCCTTGTTTGCTGATAAGCAATTCCTAGCCCCAAATTTAACAGTCCTGCGAACTATAATGCGTTATAGAAATTTCATATCTGAAAAGGTCTGACAACATTGAGGTACACGCTCCTGAGGACGAATCTTTAGATTATGAGGAAGTGTTCCCAGTTACAACCCCGTCTTCGGGATTGATTTATGGTCCTCAAGGGATTCCTATGTTCCATCCGGAAGATCTTTCACACCAAAAGTCCACTGAATGGGCACCTCAGCCTCATGTGGCACAGTGAGTGGATGCTAGTGTCCGTAGAGCCCTCGATCAGTCTACTAGGCAGAGGATGAGGGCGGAATGCCCTTGCCCCACTACTGACTGAAAGTCGTGTCAAACTCCAGAGATAGATAAAAAATTCATGGAGTATACTGTACCTCAGGGCTGGTCGACCAAAAGAGGAGTCGATCACGCCTTCCGTTTATGTGAGGATAAGCTGCTTGATGCACTTGGCCCTATGGTGCACATTTTAGGTTTGGCTGAGACTGCCAGGCTACAGGGTTTGGTTTTGGATCCTACTGTTTTTACGAATTATGCCCAGAGGGCGTTATGCTTTATAGGCAACGCTAATGCGGCATTAGCAGCCGAGCAAAGAAAGTCTATTTTACTTAAAGTTGACACTAAGTTGTGTTATGGAAAGTTTGGTGTTTGCGCATAAAGTCCTGGTGCACTAAAAAGGTACACTTCAGTATTAAAGTGCGCCCAGTACAAACAAATCCGTCACTATAAAAATACACGCTATATCTAGCTCTTTCTGTATAAGAACAAAGTACTTCTCTATCCCAACAGGAATCAGACAAACACGCTGCTTCAAGCTGGAAAATCCTGTGGCCAAGTGAGCTGTGGCTCCTGGATTGTTTAATTTATTAGACAATCGCACACGCCCAGTAGCCCCCTGGCTGTACAACAGAGAGCCAAGTTGCCCAGTAGTTACATTTACATATCAAAAGGACAGGGGCGTGGACCAGAATGACGCTATCCCCATTTAACTTCTGTATTGAGAGAAGCCACATTGTTCTGTAGAGAAAGAGGATAGTCATTGTGCTGTGCGGTTTAGTCTGGCGACGCAGTGTACGGGCGTACAGCGTATACGCTTGTGTAGGCATACACTGTGAGGGGTAGAGACATAATTCGGGAAGGGGGGTAATCTGTGGTAGTTGACTAATCGTTTGGGGCATAGTTCTGTACCCAACCTGATGGGACAACAAGCCATAGAGTTACACGTCGCCTCGGTTAGGGTCTCTAGTTGGAGGACTATAGTGATTATAATCTGACAATCCACCGTGGAGGTGCTCTCCTAAATTGGTGCAAGGGTTTCCCTGGACGCAGGGGTAAGACGATAAGCCGATTCGAATCGCCATGGGCAATGTGCCGTCCATGCAAGGGAAGGAAAGCGAGGCTTCCCACAGTCAGACGGCTGCGCAGCACATGAAATCTAGTTTTGGGGCGAAGTGACGATAAAAGTTGGCGAATCCCATGAATTGCTGAACCATCTTTTTATCTCTGGGTGTCGGCCAGTCTAGGATCGCCTTAATCTTGGCTTTGTCCATTTCAACATGTCCTGGTGATAGGACATATCCCAGGAATTCTATAGAGGATTTTTCAAAAGTGCTTTTCTCGATTTTGCCATATAGCTTATGTTGACGAAGACGAGATAACACGAGATGGACGTGCTGTTCATGTTCTTGGATGATTCGAGAGTATACCAAGAGATCGTTGAGGTAGACCACAAGGAAGGTATCCAGAACGTCACGGAAGATGTCGATGAGAAAATGCTGGAAGGCGGCTGGAGCATTGCATAACCCAAATGGCATGACGAGATACTCGAAGTGACCGTATCGGGATCGGAAGGCGGTCTTCCACTCGTCTCCTTCTCTCAAGCGGACCAAGTTATACGCTCCGCGAAGATCGATCTTAGTAAAAATACACGCGTCCTTCACCCTATCAAGTAGTTCAGGAATCAATGGGAGTGGGTAGTGATTCCGTACTGTGATTGCGTTTAGTGCTCTATAATCAACGCAGGGGCGAAGGCCGCCGTCTTTTTTCCCAACGAAGAAGATGCCCGCTCCAGCAGGAGAGGTGGAGTGACGGATGAATCCTTTTGTAAGACTGTCTTCGATGTAGTTCTTCAGAGACTGTGATTCGGGAACAGACAGATTAAAAATACGTCCATGGGGTATGGGTGCTCCTGGGAGAAGGTCAATAGGACAGTCGTACTCTCTGTGTGGAGGAAGTGTATCAACCCCTTTTTTCTCAAACACGTCTTGAAATTCTGAATACTTTGGTGGTAGCGTGGAAGATGGATAGGTGGAAAAGGTGACCTTCTCGGACTTGGAACTGTTCATGCAGCGGACTCGGCAGTGACAGGATGGGAAGGACACGGTATTGGAAGACCAATCAATATAAGGGTTATGGGTGCGGAGCCAAGGAAGTCCCAGTACGATAGGGAATAAGGGGGAAGAGACGATGTCCCACTGAAAACTTTCTTTGTGCTTGGTTCCGATTAGGAGCTTCAAGGGAATGGTTTCGTGAGTAACTGGACCGGTGCGTAGGGTGCTTCCATCCACCATATGCAGAGGCACGGTTTTCTTTTTTAGTTGGGTAGGAACAGCCAAGGAGGTAGCAAGGGATAGGTCAAAGAAGCTGTTACTGGCTCCGGAGTCGATGATGGCGTTCAAGTCGAAGCTTCTATCTCCCCACTGTAAGGTGACAGGAATGGCTAGGTGAGTAGAAGCAGAGCCGACCACACTTTGAAGAGAGGCAACCGTAGGATGGTTCTTACCTCTCTCAGAGGGACGTGGTGGTCGTGTAGGGCAGCCACGTAACAGGTGACCTGGTTGACCACAATACAGGCAGAGATTCTGGGCGTGACGTCTATTATGCTCAGAGGGTGACAGCGGACCTTTGATAGAGCCGATCTCCATGGGCTCTGTGCTTGAAGAGGAGGAGGTCGGTCGTGAAGAAGACACAGGGGAAGGCTCGTGTCTTCGAGGAGACGTAAAAGGAGCATTAGAGAGTCTCTCTTGGCGTCGTTCTCTGAAGCGTTGGTCCAAGACCAGAGATTGGGTGATCAAGGCCTCCAGGGACGCAGGTACTCCTATGCGAGCCAATTCATCTTTCAGTTGTTCAGAAAGACCATGACAAAAGTGATCCTTAAGGCCCACATCGTTCAAACCTGTCGGCTGCCACCGCCCGGAATTCAGAGATGTAGTCCTCCACCGGTCGCCTTCCTTGTTTTAGACGTCAGATGGTGGTTAATGCAGCAGAAGACCCTAGAGGGTCGTCATAGATAGGATTCATGGCCCGGACGAAGGAACCCCAGGAAGTCAATAAGGGGCTTACTTCACGTAGCAACTGGAAGGCCCATTCCTGTGGAGGTCCAGACAGTAGGGAGATGGCTGACCTCACCTTCACAGAGTCCGATCCATAGGTACGTGGACAAAGGGAGAACATGAGCTCACATGCGGTGATGAACGTACGATACTTTGTGCGATCACCGGCAAACCGTTCAGGCATGTTGACTCTGGGTTCAGGAGTGGGCAGATCTACCTGCTGTATCATAGAGCCAGATGGTGATGGAGGTAATGCAGTATTCTCAGCACGGCTTCTTTCCTTGTGCAATAAGGCTTCTTGGCCGGTTTGTAGCTTCTGTACCACCTTGGTTAGTGCTGACACTTGTTCTGTAAGTACAGCAAGGATTTGGTTCGAGCTTGCGGGTTCCATGTCTTTTGAACCAGGTTATTCTGTAAGGGCAGAGGCTTGACCCCTGTGTAGTGTTGTGTGTATGGAACCCGGTGGCAAGCCGAAGGAGGAGACCAGAAGGGATATAATCAGTTGAACCTTTACTGGGTGGAACAAAATATAAGTCCAGAACAAAAGGAATGCAGGATGTCTTTGACAAAGTAAAGTCCAGAACGGAGGGTTGTAGGGATAAATAACACAAGTTGTAATCTTTGGAAATAGTCCTGGGATAAAGGAATTAGACTGAAGACAGGATCTGGAACCGGTACCAGAGGTATTAAGGCAAGCCTGAAGATGGAATTGGTGCCGTGGAAGCAAGCCTGGGGATGGAACTGGTGCCGTGGAAGCAAGCCTGGAGATGGAGCTGGTGCCGTGGAAGCAAGTCTGGAGATGGAGTTGGCGCTGTGGTAGTAAACTTGCAGATGGAGCTGGCACTGTGGTAGCAGGCCTGGAAGCGGAACTGGCACCGTGGAAGCAGGCCTGGAGGCGGAACTGGTACCGTGGAAGCAGAGCTGGAAGCGGAGCTGGCACCGTGGAAGCAGGCCTGGAGGCGGAACTGGTGCTGTGAAAGCAGAACTGGGAGTGGAGCTGGTACCGTGGAAGCAGGACTGGAAGCGGAGCTGGTACCGTGGAAGCAGGACTGGAAGCGGAGCTGGTACCGTGGAAGCAGGACTGGAAGCGGAGCTGGTACTGTGGAAGCAGGACTGGAAGCGGAGCTGGTACCGTGGAAGCAGAGCTGGAAGTGGAGCTGGTACCGTGGAAGCAGGACTGGAAGCGGAGCTGGTACCGTGGAAGCAGGACTGGAAGCGGAGCTGGTACCGTGGAAGCAGGACTGGAAGCGGAGCTGGTACCGTGGAAGCAGGACTGGAAGTGGAGCTGGTACCGTGGAAGCAGGACTGGAAGTCAGGATACTCTTGGAGCAATACGAAGGGGAACCACTGGAGAACGTGGTGGTGAACCACAGTATTACCTGGTTAATGAACTGGAGAAGGTGGCAGGTTTAAATAGGGTTCAGAGAATCATAAGAACACCGCTCACCTGGAGCTTGCAGGTGGAATTGGGATACCTGAGTACTTGATGGATTAATTGGTGGTATACGAGGATCTCCAGTGCAGGTGGAATGCAGTACCTTTACTTGACCAGCAGAGGGCGCCAGAGTACCTAGGTCTTCATGCTCTAGGATGGACGATCGCGCATGCGCGCTTGCCTTCTGTTCAGTTGGATCCCGGAGACGTCGTGGGACACATCCTGGCTCTCCTCCCTCGAGCTGAAGATCGGAATCAGGGAGCGACGCGCCACGAGGGACTTCAGGTGAGTCTGCCAGGCGTCCCAACATGGCGGCCGCGGTCCGACCACGGCGTGGGGCATTACACTACTACCCTTTCTATATCACTGTTACTGCCCCCACTGGGAGGATATTCCATGTATCTACTACCCTTTCTATATCACTGTTACTGCCCCCACTGGGAGGATATTCCATGTATCACTATCTACTACCCTTTCTATATAACTGTTACTGCTCCCACTGGGAGGCTATTCCATGTAACAGTGATATAGAAAGGGTATCCTCCCAGTGGGAACAGTAACAGTGATATTGAAAGGGTAATAGATACATGGAATATCCTCCCAGTGGGAGCAGTAACAGTGATATAGAAAGGGTAGTAGATACTGCCCCCACTGGGAGGCTATTCAGTGTAACAGTGATATAGAAAGGGTAGTAGATACATGGAATAGCCTCCCAGTGGGAGCAGTAACAGTGATATAGAAAGGGTAGTAGATACATGGAATAGCCTCCCAGTGGGAGCAGTATCTACTACCCTTTCTATATCACTGTTACTGCCCCCACTGGGAGGATATTCCATGTAACAGTGATATAGAAAGGGTAGTAGATACATTGAATAGCCTCCCAGTGGAGGCAGTAACAGTGATATAGAAAAGGTAGTAGATACATGGAATATCCTCCCAGTGGGGGCAGTAACAGTGATATAGAAAGGGTAGTAGATACACTGAATAGCCTCCCAGTGGGAGCAGTAATAGTGATATAGAAAGGGTAGTAGATACACTGAATAGCCTCCCAGTGGGAGCATTAACATTGATATAGAAAGGGTAGTAGATACATGGAATAGCCTCCCAGTGGGAGCAGTAACAGTGATATAGAAAGGGTAATAGATACATGGAATAGCCTCCCAGTAGGGGCAGTAACAGTGATATAGAAAGGGTAGTAGATACATGGAAAAGCCTCCCAGTAGGGGCAGTAACAGTGATATAGAAAGGGTATTTTTATCTTTTTATAAATGTATGGTTGTCAGTAACCTTGGCCTGCGCTGATATTTTTTTCCCACCTTACACCAACGGAAAGGTCCTTCTGGAGAACCTACATACTGGATATCCCTAACCTAGCATTCAGTGGATACTTTTTTCACATTGTATATACAGATAAGTTCACATATCTGCTGTTCTGTGTTCCTTTTCTGGTGGACCAACCTTCTGACTGGGGCAGACAGGTTGACCCAAAAACACCTGTAATGGGTTCACAGGAGAGCTTGTAGGTCTCGGAAAGTGTGCGTATACTCATTTTCTCCTTGGGTATATATTTATCCTTATCTTTATAGTGCACCATTGGTTTTGTCTTTCTGTTTCCTTTAATTGAGGTTGTGAACCTCGGGGGAAGAAAAAGAAAGAAAGATTTATTTTCCTCCAGTCGTTACATCTCTCTCCTTGGCATCAAAAGGAATCTAGAAATGTAACACTGTTTATTGTACTTTTCTCCTTTAATCCACCTGCTCTTAGGGTATAAGAAGCGCTGTGCCCACGTTCTTTTGTTTATAATATTATTCTGATATTTACCACTGACCCAGCGTGATTGAATTACTCTTTATCCCTCAGGGAGAGTGACACCTTGTATTGCGGAGATGATGATATATTTATTAAAAACGAACTACTACAAGGGCACAAAACCTTATAGCACATTAATTTCGGATGTGGGGCAATAGTACAGGAGAATAAAAGTCATACTTTACCAATCTAGATAGGTTATGCTGCTCGGGTAGGGTCTGGTCTGAGATCTGCGATCACCAATTATCAAGAGAGGGATGGATCCGTGTATGGTCTCTGGATGGAGATTTTGCATTTTCTTGAAAAAAAATTCAATGTCTGGAGTCTCCCCTTTATATAGTTATCTCCCGCCCACCTGAATCTAATCATCAATATGTGTCCTCATCTGACTGACGGATAGATATATTGCTTAACTCCAGGTATCTGTCCAGGTGTTATACTACCTGCCCAGTAGATGGCACTCTCAGACCAAGAGTCACTTTTGTGGGGACTAAGAGTTAATGGGTGTAAGGGAGTTTTGTTAGACCTATAAGTTTTATTTATATAAAACTATATTTTTACATCATTTGGCACTGTCTCTCCCCCCCCTGAAATATAATATAGTGGTCCTGAAATGATTATTCTGTATTAGTTTTATGTATTTGTAAGGTATGTCAAAATTAGGTAACCCATTAAAATAAACCTCTGATAAAGTAAACTAATGGCATTTCTATTAAACACCAGTAGATGGCAGCAGAGAGAAAAGCCTGAATGATGAGCACGTGTTCATCTAAGATGTTTCCCTTAGCAGGGAGGAACCAAAAGAGCAGAGTTTTCGTTTCTGGTAGGAACCAAGTATTCAAAGTACACTCCTACCAGAACTGAAGTCATGCTTTGTGTGTTGCAGAAAACATTTAAATAAAAACACTTCTGGTTTCACCCAGCCCACTTCCTTCGCACATTGGAATTATTGACCATACTTTCAGCATATGTTCAGCATATTGCTTGCTGACATTTTATTAACAAATATACTGTTAGTTTTTAGTCACAAGTGTCATTAAATTTAAAATCATTCCTTAAATTTTGGTTCAATACGTGCATTCGATTCTACTCATTATTAGATAATTCTTCTTGTATCATGTCATTGGGTAATTAGGACTTTCCAAGTACAATTTTCACATATCTTTATATTGCACATATTCCAATTTAAGTATAATATATAAAGACCTCGTCCTTTTGTCAGGGTCTATCAGACCTTGATGATAGTTTCAAAGTATTGCATAGTTTCTCTTCTTTTATTTGATTAAAATTATGAGATTCTAGTTCTAGGAAAATGCCTTTTTCCCAATGTTTCTTTATTTATGCAGCTGAAATTCCGGTTGAAAAACAAGTTCTTCCTTTTCGTCTTGTAAAAATTTTTAGTTTTTTTCCTGGCTCTTACAATGGTGAGATATTTGACAGAGATTTGCTGAGTTTCTATGTCTGGGGAGATAAGGAAGCCTCATTGGTGAATATTTAATTAATTTTATTAATGTCCAGATTATCTTCTGAGTGACCCCCAATTTTGAATTGGTTACTTATTAACTGTTAAACTCCTTGTACCCAATGGATAGGATGGCACCTGGAAGATAAGGGCCTATCACTTATTGTTCAAGGACCTTCTAGTTTTCATATGTGATGCAAGGGAGAGTAGATGAACACGGCAAACACCTTTTTTTTCTTATTCAGTGACTGGGGTTGAAAAGGTCATATCAGACCTTGAATTTTCATCTTTCCCCTTGATAATATATTTATAAGGACAAAAACCCTAACAAATTACGCAGCGAGTGACGTGGAGGTAAAATTAAAACTGTATCTGCTAGAAGAGGAGAGTATTTGAAGAGCTGTAGATGGAAGAACCATATGTAAGGACCGTATCACACTCAGTTTGTCTAATCGCCAATAAAATGAGTGAGAAAAATACGTACTGTGATCAAAAATCATATATGATGCACCGAGCAACTTTGTTTGTATTTCTTCCAAAATGCCGTTATAGTGTTTCTGATTTCCTTGTTTTTCAAGCTGTATATTATCGGATTGAAGAAAGGCGTCACAACTGTATACATGAGTGACGCAATCTTACTCATACTGGATGAATGTTCTCCAGATGAAAACACATATATAGCAAAAAGAGCCCCGTAATACATGCAGACAACAGCAAGGTGGGAGCTGCACGTGGAGAAGGCTTTCTGTTTCCCAGTGGTGGACGATATTCTATGTATAGCGAGAAAGATACAAACATATGTGGAAATGATAAATAAAGTTTCGATGACAGTTTCTGGAGCAGCTATAATAAATACAGCAGACCGTACAACCGTTGTGTCTGAACATGAAAGCTGAACAAGAGGAGCAACATCACAGAAGAAGTGGTCAATGTCACCGGAATAACAGAAATCTAATCGACTTAACAAAACTACAGTAATCAGTGTGAAAACTAAACCCCCAATCCAAGAAACCATCACTAGAACAAGACACAATGAAAAATCCATAATAGTTTGATAATGCAGGGGCTTAGAGACGGCCACATATCTGTCATAGGACATCACGGTGAGAAAGTGACATTCTGAATTGGCAGGGACTGCAAAGAAATGAAACTGAATGAGACACTGAGTCACAGTTAATCGGCCGCCATTGTGTAAGGTGATCTGTAATAAGTATGGATTAATGGATGAGCTGAGCATGATGTCACAAAATGACAAATGACTGAGGAAAAAGTACATTGGAGAATGAAGGTGACGAGTGGTGGAAACCAACATTATGATCATAAGGTTTCCAGTCAGTGTTAATATGTAGGCGGCAAGAAAGGACGAGAAAAGAATAATTCTGGAGTTATTCAAAACCTGAAACCCAAGGAGGAAAAATTCTGTGACGGCTGATTGGTTGCGTCCTGGAAACATCTGTTGGAAGAATGAGGAAAATCACAATAAATATCAATAATCTGTCCTAATTGAAGCTCTCAGTGCACAGAGGACTCATTTAACCCTTTCGCTGCTGAGGCATTTCACGCCCCTGTGCTGAGGTCATTTTTACCGGTTTTGCTCATCATGTTTAAACGTGTTTTGAAGGCTTATTTTAGTATATGACCCAGACATATTATATATCGTTCTTTCCGTCAGACTCAGTAGATTCATAATATGTCATTATTATATGTATACGTTATGTCCTGTCTGTATATTATAACAAAAAATGCAATAAAATATGAAGTGATTTTTTTCACATTCTAACATGTGAGCAATTGCGGTTATATTTTGTATGGGGTGCGCTTGTTAAAAAAATTAGAGCTGGTGTCTCGTTACATTTTTTTGGGGAAAATTACGCGATTTTTACAAACGCACCGCATACAAAAATCGTTAGTGCAGCATCATTGTTCACATTATAATTGAAATGGGAACAATATTGCTGCATTAACGAACCAAAAAAAAACTTGGTTTTTTTTATAATTTTTTTTAATATTTTTTTTTTTTTTTTAAAACAACTTTTTTCATAGTCATGTTTGGTATTGTTGGAACGGCCATGCTCTGGCCGATTCAACAATATCAAACATTAACCCCTAACTGCCACAGATCGGGAGATAGGGGTTCCAATGAACCCCCTATCGCCACCATTGGTGACAGTCAGGGGTTAACTCCAGGACTGGCATCATCGTGCTATGCACGATGACGCCAGCCCTCAGGGGGCATTCCCGGAAGCTTGGCCGACATCCAAGATGCTTTTCGGCGCTGATTCGTGATCCAGCCCCATGGGGTTAATTCCAGGTACCGTTAGGAAAGGCAGGCTGTGCCCTTCCAAACGGTGCCTGGATTAACCCCCTGCACCCCGGCGATCGGGAGGTAGAGAGGTCCGAAGGACCTCACCCCTCCCTTTCAGGCGCCTCCTCCGCACATGCGGGGGGCGCCTGAATTAGATGTCATTGCGCCGCCACAATGACATCTAATTGTGCCGGCGGTGGTTCCAGGTGCTGGGCTGACATCGAGGATGTCAGCCCGCACCGGGGGGCCCAGCGATCGGCCGGAACCCGGCCAATCGCTGGCCCCAAAGGGAGGACGGGCTGAGCGCGTCCTCCGCAAGGAACGCTACCTGCGGGTGGACGCGCTGAGCGCGTCCACCGCAGCGAAAGGGTTAAATACTTTAGAAGAGTTATGGAGCCGAGAATAAATTGATTTATTGTTATAACTGCTTTAATCAGTGTCACGTGTAGACTGCGATGGGTATAGCAGGATGGGGTTGTGAGCCCAGGATGCAGTGATAGAGGCAGGTTCAGGGTAGCAAAAGGGTGTTTATTATAAATGAACACGATAACATAGAACCAGGCAATGAACAGACAATAGAGTGGTCAGGGTTCAGCAAGGGGTCTGGAACACGGGGGGTCCTAGATAGGGGGCAGAAGGGGATCAGGATGGGAGGGTACCGTTATATTGAAGCGATGAAGGTCCAGATTATAACAGAGGGTCCTTGGAGTCTTTGGCAGAGAAGTCAGGAGATTGTCAAGAAGTATCAGGGAGCTTTGGCAAACAGGTATGGCGGTCATGAACTTCAATGTGGAAGTGAATACTGGAGGGCGTAGCTTTCTGATATAGTGGGATAATCAGGGGAAGGTGAGGTCAGGTGAGGTTCTAGGGCTAGGATGCTGGGAACACACAGAAGTGCTAGGAAGGTGCATTGTTCATGGTGCAGGGTTGGCGTGGGTGACAGGGGCCAGAGCGTGGCAATCCTGACACTATTCCTTTCTTAAGAGCCGACCCCCGGACGGCGACAGCTCGCTCGCGGGTTGGGAGACACCGTCACACCGGTGGATGACGGGACAGATAGTCATTGCACCATTGGAAGGCAGAATAATGGTCGTGATGACCAGGGGTTCCTTCGGAAAATAGAGTCTGTGGAACTGACTCTCACAGGTAGTCGGTGGCAGCAACGGCTGGGGTAGAGATGATGGTGTCAATATATGCAGTTTCTTGGCATGGTTGTCCAAAAACAAGCCCAGACTTGCAGCTGTGAGGGATGGGAGAGTCACTTTTGGCAAACCCCCAGACCCTCCTTGGCGCGGATATGGCTGGAAACTGACAACAATGGGTAGTGGAGATGGCGGTCTCCACGGCAACAGCTGGGCACAGTGGGGCAGCGCCCTTGGCGAGGTGCGGTGGGGCAGCGCCCTTGGTGACAACCTTGGCACTGCATGGCTCAACGGTAACAACCTTGGTACTGCATGGCTCAATGGCGGCATCCTTGGCGAGGCACGGAGGGGCAGTGCCCTTGGCGAGGCACGGAGGGGCAGCGCCCTTGGCGAGGACCTTGGTACTGCATGGCTCAGCGGCGACCTGTGTACTGCACGGCACTTTAGCGACCTGGGTACTGCACAGCACTTGAGCGACCTGGGTACTGCACGGCTCTGCGGCGACCTGGGTACAGCACGGCTCTTGCTGGGCAGTGAGCTGCTTGGCCTTATGGCGGCGGCGACAGCCCCATGGCGGTGACAGTTCTGGAGATCCTGCGGGATGCAGGGCAGCGACCTCTCGAGATCCTGCTGGATGCAGGGCAGCGACCTCTCGTGATCCTGCTGGATGCAGGGCAGCGACCTCTCGAGATCCTGCTGGATGCAGGGCAGCGACCTCTTGAGTTCCTGCTGGATGCAGGGCAGCGACCTCTCGAGATCCTGCTGGATGCAGGGCAGCGACCTCTCGAGATCCTGCTGGATGCAGGGCAGTGACCTCTCGAGATCCTGCTGGATGTAGGGCAGCGACCTCTCGATATCCTGCTGGATGCAGGGCAGCGACCTCTCGAGATCCTGCTGGATGCAGGGCAGCGACCTCTCGAGATCCTGCTGGATGCAGGGCAGCGACCTCTCGAGATCCTGCTGGATGCAGGGCAGCGACCTCTCGAGATCCTGCGGGATGCAGGGCAGCGGCCTCGGGCTTTTGCTCAACCTCCAATTCAATGAGGCATGGGTGAGCCTCCAGCTCCTGAGGTTTCGGTTTCACAGGCAACTGAACAACTGTGGGTGTCATGGAGAAGAGGGCACCAATGAAGGCAGATCTCTGGCATGGTGCACTCGAGATGGTTTTGGTAGCTGGAGTTCTGTAATTGGCCACTGAGCGGCACAGATAGGTGGCTGGACTTATGGAGGGGCAATTCTTGCTTGGTTCCCCTTCAAGGTCTTATTCACCAGAGGAGCCACTGAAGGGATTGTAGTCCATCTCCAGGAAATAGCGGGGTACAGTGGTACGGTTAGTCATTCCAGTCGGGTGACAAACAGATCCCGCAACGCCAACATACCCCTCATGCTGACCTGGGGGTCCCTGGGTGCGGCGTGCAGTCTGTCTGGAAAGGTCCAGACCAGCATCAGCGGCTTCCTCTTCTGACTCCGAGTCATCAGAAGGACATGGTGAAGGTGGCACCGTGTGCCCATGAGGAGCGGCTTCCCGAAGTCTCAGGGCCAATTCGAAGACCTCCAGGTCCTCCCTGCGAACAACAGTCCCGTTTGAGGCATATACGCAGCATGGAGGTAGCGGGCTGGGTTCGGAATCTCTGGTAACACCAGCCATGATGTGTTGGCTGGGCTCGATCTCCATTGGCATGGCTGGCTCAGCGTCTATGGATTCCTGCTCCATGGGCACTTCAGGGTCAGACTCTGGTTCGGCACACTCCATAGGGGTCTCCTGGTCTGACCCCTCAGAAGAAACTTCCTGAGAAACCTGATCTCTGAGTTTTGCTGCATGTAATCAAGCAGGGAGTCCAGATACTGCTGGATCTTCAGAAAGGCATCTTTCAAGTTTTCCACCATAGCATAGATCACTGCGGGCTCACAGGTTTAAGACTCCCACATTCTGTCACGTGTAGACTGCGATGGGTATAGCAGGATGGGGTTGTGAGCCCAGGATGCAGTGATAGAGGCAGGTTCAAGGTAGCAAAAGGGTGTTTATTATAAATAAACACGATAACATTGAATCAGGACAAGGAACAGACAATAGAGTGGTCAGGGTTCAGCAAGGGGTTTGGTACACGGGGGGGTTCTAGATGCGGGGCAGAAGGGGAGCAGGATGGGAGGGTACCGGTATATTGAAGCGATGAAGGTCCAGATTATAACAGAGGGTCCTTGGAGTCTTTGGCAGAGAAGTCAGGAGATTGTCAAGAAGTATCAGGGAGCTTTGGCAAACAGGTATGGCAGTCATGAACTTCAATGTGGAAGTGAATACTGGAGGGCGTAGCTTCCTGATATAGTGGGATAATCAGGGGAAGGTGAGGTCAGGTGAGGTTCTAGGGCTAGGATGCTGGGAACACACAGAAGTGCTAGGAAGGTGCATTGTTCATGGTGCGGGGTTGACGTGGGTGACAGGGGCCAAAGCGTGGCAATCCTGACAATCAGATTCCATCACTTAATCCTTCCACTGCGGATAACGAGCTGAGCGCACCCTCCGCTTTCCCGTTAGGATGCAGAGGATGTAGTGAGCGAGTTGTTGAAGTCTCACAGGCAGGCAGGGGTCAGTCGCACACTTCTTTCAATGTGGACTGACATCTTTGATCGTGGATGTCAGTCCTCGCTGTGGGACTGCTCAGGATAATGGAAATAGTTGACAACTAATTTAATCATCGATTAGTTGTCGATTAATCGATTAGTTGTTTCAGCCCTAATCTAAATACCTTATGGTGAACTGCAACTGGCTGAAATTGAGTGCATAGTTAAGGTGATCAAGTGAATCTAACAAAGTATAATCCCTATATTCACTAATCAAGAATATTTTTGAAAGAAATAAAACTGCTTGTTTTACAGTATAATTTTTCAAGTCTTTTCAACACTCTATGGCGAGCTTTGCAATAATGGTTCATTCCACCTTTTGAAATCCAGAAATATTTACTAATTTATATTGTATTCTAATCACACAATCGATAGTAATCATTTATGGTCCATGAAATATTATAATTCACACATCGTGTGTTTCACAGAGTATTGATTTCATGCCCACTGAATCTGAAGGTTTAAATTGGTCCTAACCACTGATTAGATACATTAGAAGTGCAATTCAGATATTGCATCAATTACGTCTGCGTACTAACCACTGAAGGTCCGAAATGTCGAATATTTAACATCTGATTATGTTTTTGCAATCGTTATAGTCCACAGACCGCGCCCTTGCATTACCCTATTACTTGAGACTAATGGTCATTAAATTGGCTAATTAAGCATTATAAAGTAATAATCATTACTAACTCACCATTAGAATTTTACATAAAGTCTTGTAGGTAACTATCAGGGTTATTCAAAGAGAGTCGATTTGGCCCCAAAATTCCCCCGAACAGTGAAGTTCCCCATATGGTGCAATTTCGGAGCCATTCGGCTATTCAAAAAGTTGTCCATTTGCTAAATATTGGCGAATTGCCAGTGAAAAACAATGATCTTTGATGGCAGTGAATCCCCCATAGAGAAGTTATTAGACATGTGCACAGCACAAAATTTCATTTTGAACTAATGGATTAGTCCTAAAATGCATTTTATTTAGTTGCTAAAGAAATTCGTTTTCAGTTCTTTAGTATGAAAACTAATTTCGTTCATCCGAAAACCAGTGGATACAATTACTATTGTAGTGGCTCCTCAGAGGGCTGAGATCGCTGCTTGTTACAGTATCTCTCACTCTCCGCACAATGTGTCAGGCAAAGCTGTTACAGTAACTGAGGTTAGAACAATATTATTTCCTTGTTTTACTGAAACTATGAGCGCTGTTACAGTCAGTTACTGTAACAGCTGAGCCTGATACATTGTACTGAGAGATAATGTAACAAGCAGCCGATCTCAGCGCTCACAGCCACTGGATTTAAAGGGCTAAAAAAAAAGCCCCCTGCATTAATTAATACCCCTCTCTGTATAATGTAGATAACATCCTCCTGCATTAATTAATACCCCTTTCTGTATAATGTATACAACATCCACCTGCATTAATTAATGCCCCTCTCTGTATAGAATATCCTACTGCATTGGCATGTGGAGGGTGCAGAACTTCGGAATGCAATGCTTATCCAGCACAGGAGAGGGAACTTTTACCTAAACTTTGTATCTCTGTGGGGGAGACACAGGAATATAAAAGCAGGGGAGAGAGAAAATATTAACGTAAATCAGTCTGAAAGCTCAGAGAAGAGATGACTGGTGCAAATTTATTTTTATAATAAAATAAAGCACTTTAAATCAAGAGGAAAACATTCAAATAAATCACACTGAAGGCTCATAATGACAGAGTAACTGTGAGAACTGGATACTAAATGTATCAGAAGTAAAAAAAAACTTTATAACAAGCAGCACTGGGAGAGGAGAGGGACTTTATACAAAACATGTATTATAGATGAGGAAAGGGGGATAGTGCTCCTGGATAATATAAAATGTATCAGACCTAAGCCCCTATTATGCAGAGCGGGAGGGGAGATAACACACGTTTTATAAAGTCCCTCTCTTCTCCCAGCGCTGCTTGTTATAAAGGGGTTTTTACTATCCAGCCCTCCTCTGTCATTAGCTTTCAGTGTGATTTATTTGAATGTTTTCCTTCTCCAGCTGCTTTTATCATCTTGTCTGCCTCATAGGCATACAAGGGTTAAGTAAAGGTTTCCTCTCCTGTGCTGGCTGTCTGTGCTGCGAGTGAGTATTCTGGAGCTCTATCACTGTCAGATTTTCAGGTAGGGGTCGAGAACGATTACGCATACAAACCTTTTCTGTAGCTTTGCGATGTTGCACTTCATTACTGGTCTCCTTCACTCATCAATGTAATATCACAAAAAGGACTGAAACTAAAATGTAGTGCATTTTATTTTAGTTTCTTTCATTTTTTGTACTGAGCAGTTTCGTGTCTCTTGAGTCAAACGAAAACTAAATTATCCCAAAATTCTGACTAAATCGTTTTAGTACTAAAACGAATGCACATGTCTAGAAGTTATGGTTATTCTCTTCAGAGATTGCTGAACTGCACCGAAATGTCAGTGAAAGGCCCTGATTTTTGGTGGTTTCATTGAACAGGTTTAAACAGATGAATCCCATAAGTTTAAATGTAAAAAAAAAATCTCGTTTTCATTAAATATTTATTCAACCGTATTTATTCTTTTAGCTTGTCGCAAAAAGTCACTTTATTTATTTATTTATTTTAGGATTTTTTTAGGCATTTTTAGGGATATTTTGGCTAAATAGGTTTTTTCCCAATTTTTAAAAAAAGCCTTTTATTTCTCTTTAACAGACCTTTTAATAATTATTATTCATAGGGCCTTATATATATTTTTTCCATGTATTTTCAGTGTTTTCTCTGCAAACAAATTTTAAAAGTTGCTTTGTTTTTTTTAACCCGTCTGCCGGCTTTTTCGTACGGCTGGTCGGCGCTGTGTTTGACGAGTCATCAGCTTTTTTCAGATTGATGCTGTGTTTTTTCGGCAGTCTTTCGGATCAATATGGCGGTTTTGTGGCAGTTTTTCGGATGCGTTCGGAGGCTCTTTGGGGATCCTGCAGTGAATGCTGAACTCACCGCGGGGTCGGAGAATTTGACTCCCCAAAGTGCGGGGGAACGGGAAAGCACCAAAATGTCAGTGACATTTCGGTGCTCTCTGAATAACCCTGTATATCGATGCCATCTTTAAATAAACCTAAAAGATGTGTTTGTTTTTTTCAGCTGAGCAATATGAATCACCAATTTATTCATTTCAGTAATGGAGTTAATAAATGGAGTATTTTGTGTAGCCCACAGTTAGCTCACACATAGGGTATAGAAAAGAATCACCCCCTGGATAATAATCACATTTTCTTGCTTTGCAGCCTGAAATAAAGACAGACTTAGTTTGTGTCTATCCAGTTGGATGTTATAAGTTGCACTGAATAAATACAAGTGAAAGATCTAACACCAACATGTCAGACTAAAATAAAGACATTTCAAAAACAGAATCACTGAGTTGGAAAAAGGATCACCCCCTCCTAAAAATGACTCAATCTATCTCAATCTGGTGTAGCTAATCACCTTCTCAACGGCACACACAGCCATTAGACTTTCAACTGTGATCAGCTGTGGTCATATTGATTAACACAGCTTTAAAAGAGCTTTCCTGGAGCATCTCAGTCCATAGTAATGCAACTGAAGCAAATAATCAACTATGGGTGGAAAAGCGCGGTCAAAGGTTCCTGGGATAAAGTTGTAGGGTCAGGCACAAGTCAGGAGATGGATACAATAAAAATTCAAAGGCTTTATCAATACCTAGAAGCACAGTGAAGTCTATTATTAAGAAGTGAAAGGTATACGGTACAACAGAGAGCCTCCCTGGATCAGGACGTCACTCCAAACTGGATGAAAGGGACAGGAGGCATCTGGTCAGAGAGGCTACCAAGAGGCCCACAGCAACTCTGAAGCAGTTGCAGGAATTTGTGACAAAGAGTGGTCATTGTGTACATGTTACAAAAATATCACAAATACTCCACAAATGTGTCTTGTATGGGAGGGTTGCAGCAAAAAAGCCACTCCTCAAGAAAGGCCACATGATGTCACGACTGAGCTTTGCCATAACACACCTTGAAGATTCTGACGCCACATGTAAAAGGTGTTATGGTCAGATGAGCCAAACAGGGTTATTCAGAGAGCACCGAAATGTCACGACTCTCTGGTGCTCTCTGATTTGCCGCACTTCGGCGCGTCTGATTCACTGACCCTGTGTTGAATTCAGCATTCACTGCAGGGTCCCTGAAGTGAATTGGCTGCCAAACGCTGCCGCCAACCCGTCGGACAGCCGCCGCAAACCTGCCAGTGTCATCCCGCCAGAAACCAATGCAAACCTGTCAGCTGCCACTGCAAACCAGCCAGCTGCCATGCCAACCCGCCAGACTGCTGCCAAATGCACCCGCAAGCAACCGGCGACCCGCCAAACAGACCGCTGACCAGCCACAGAAAAAAGACGAAAAGCCACCAGACGGGTAAAAAAAGCCACAAAAACAAAACAATTGAAACGTTAAAAATTTGAAACACTGTTTGCAAAAAAATTAATGGGGGAAAATGTCTGGAATTAACATATAAGATCCTGTGAAGAATAATAAAAAGGTCTGTTACAGAAAAAAGGAAAAACACTATTTAAAAAAATAACAAAATCGGAAAAAAAAGAATTTGTCGAAAAAATCCTGAAAAAATGCCTAAAGCATCCTAAAAAAATAAAGAGACTTTTTGCTGCAGATTAAAAGAATAAACGATTTAATAGATATTGGGTAAAAACAGGAATATTTTTAACATTGAAACCTATGGGGTTCGTCTGATTAGACCTGTCGAATGAAACCACTGAACATCAGGGCATTTCTCTAATATTTCTCTACTGTTCAGCGTTCTCTGAATAGATTAACCATTACTTGTCTATGGGGATTTAACTGCCGTCAAACAGGCACTGTATTTTGCTGGCAATTCGCCAAAATTTGGTGAACTGCCTGCTCTGAATAGCCGAATAGCCACGAAATGTCACCGTATGGGGAAACTCCCTGTTTGGTGCAAATTTGGAGACAGATCAACTCTCTGTGAGTAACCCCTTAAAATTTTATTATTTGGCCTCAACACCAAACGATATATCTGGTGGAAATCCAGTAAAGCTCACCATCCAAATAACACCATACCTACAAGCATGGAGGTGGTGATATCTTGTTATGGAGGTGTTTCTGTACAGCAGGCACTGGAGCACTCGTCATGATTGATGGAATAATGGATGCTGCAAAATAGCATCAAATTCTAGAGGAAAATCTGCTCCCTCTGCCAGAAAGTTGTCAATGAAAAGACGGTTTACCTTCCAACATGACAATGACCCAAAGCACACATCAAAAATGACCACACAGTGGTTGAAGGAGAAAAAGGTGAATGGCCTAGACAGACCCTAGACTTAAACCCGATTGAATATCTGTGGAATGACTTGAAGACTGTAGTCCACAAACGATCACCATCAAATATAACTGAACTTGAGCAGTTCTGGAAACAAGAGTGGGCAAATAGTGCATTGTCTAGATGTCACGTTCTCAGCCCTGTTCCCTGTAGGTGAGCTGATCCGGTTCAGGTCTTGGTTCCTGTTGCCATTCCTGGTTTGCAGCCCAGGGGTTTCTTGTTTGCAGTCAGCTCACTCACCTGTCTCTCTCAGTTTCTGATCCACTCCCTATTTAAGAGCACTGCTCCCATAATGCATTGCTCCATGATTTCTGTCATGGCACGGGGAATAAGCCTGGATGGGGACCATGTTCCTGGGGTAAAAGCCCTAAGTGCAGGCGATACCACTCAGACAATACGTATAAGGACAGAAGGTGAGAACATCACAAGGCTAGGCAGAGACTCCTGCATGGCAAAACCACAAGGAACCCTAACACTAACAGGCTGGTCTTTAGAGTAGCTGGATCTGAGCTAATAGAAAATAGCACAGGGTCATGCAAAATCTATGGATATAAACAGTATATACAGAAAGGAATCAGCACAGTATGGGTAAAGACAAACTCGTGGTCATAGAATAGTCAAGGATCAGAACACCAGAGAGGGACGTCAGAGCAAACCAGAGTCATACACAGAAGATCAGCAAAAAAAATAATAAACCAGAAAACAAATGCACAGCGAGGGAAATCCACAAACTGAACCACACATGAACTAGCACAAAAGTAATAACCAAAATAAACAAAGTACACGGTGACAGGAGTAACAAACCAGAGGGAAACAGAACCAAAATATACTAGAGCAAAATATATAAACAGGACAGGAACTTGCTTTAAGCAGGAAACAGAGCAACACTGAAAAGGCAGGATCCAGAATGACTCAAAATTCATTGAGCAATGCATTATGGGAGCAGTGCTATTAAATAGGGAGTGGATCAGAACATGAGAGAGACACGTGAGTGAGATGACTGCAAACAAGAAACCCCTTTGCTGGAACCCAGGAAAGGCAACAGGAACCAAGACTCGAACCAGATCAGCTCACCTACAGGGAACAGGGCTGAAAACACGACACTAGATGTGCAAAGTTAGTAGAGACATATTCCAAACAGACTAAAGGTTGTAATTAAAGCAAAATGTAATTCAACAAAATACTGACACAAGGGGTGATCCTTTTTCCAACTCAGTGATTCTATTTTTGAATTGTCTTTATTTTTGTCTGACATGTTGATATTAGATCTTTCACTTGGATGTGATAAGTTTCACTGAGTAAATACAACTGGATAAACCAAAACTGTGTCTGCCTTTATTTCATGCTGCAAAGCAACACATTTGAATATTTTCAAGAGGTGGTGATTATTTTTTATACTCACTGTGTATATGCTAATAATAATGTTCCAGTTTTACCAGGGAAACATAGATTACAGGGTATATTGAAAGGTCTCCGTCATTGCAGCGTTGACAAAAGCTGACATTTCGCAAAACTGAAATCCAAGGAGTGTCAGGAGTGTATATCCAGTATCTGGGGTTTGTGCAAAAGCCCCTAAATCTCTGCCCAATCACTTACCGGCATAATAATCTGTCAACAATGAAAGGATAACGAACGATGAAAGATGTTTAATTTATGTTGATGCTTTATTTATTTTTCATATCTTCAAAGAGCATTTTATTCTTTATTTAATTTCTTCTCTTGTTATAAAACACACAATCATCTTTGTTCCTCCGTGTTGCGTTCCCTGCAATGTGCCGGCTGGATGCTATCGAGATATTTTATAATGTGGCATACGGGGCATTGGGGAGGCTGCACACAATTCTACAGAGAACTTTAATTGGGAGATTTGTTTGTGAATTCCCTGGGTTATGATGTCATACATTATGATGATTGCTGTGGGTTTCATTGCAGGATGAGGGAATAAACAATGTTTTATTATATCAATATTAAGCCGAAAAATTGTGTTAAGACTCACTAATTCTAAATAATAAAACAATAAGGGCTGGCGTGTCCATCGCCAAAACCCTACTGTGCATGCGCGTGCAACCTGCGGCGGTTGGCTGCGCGCGCATCCAACGGCCGTGGCACGCGCACAGCCGGCGTGCGAGAGGGACAAAATAAATCCGACAGCACAGCGCCCCTCCAATGGATCGGATTTGTTTTCTGCATCTCCTCCTTGCCGGCCTCCATCTCCTCCTTGCCGGCCTCCATCTCCTCCGCGCCCGGCCTGCATCTCCTCCGTGCCCGGCCTGCCATATTACCAGTCTGCCATGCGTGCCATGCACAATACCAGTCTGCCATGCAAAATACCAGTCTGCATGCACAATACCAGTCTGCCATGCAAAATACCAGTCTGCCATGCACAATACCAGTCTGCCATGCATATTACCAGTCTGCCATGCACAATACCAGTCTGCCATGCATATTACCAGTCTGCCATGCATATTACCAGTCTGCCATGCACAATACCAGTTCCCAGCCATATTACCAGTCTGCCAGCCATATTACCAGTCTGCCAGCCATATTACCAGTTCGGCAGGCTTATTACCAGTCTGGCAGCCATATTACCAGTCCGGCAGCCATATTACCAGTCTGCCATGCACAATACCAGTCTGCCAGACATATTACCAGTCTGCCAGCCATATTACCAGTTCGCCAGCCATATTACCAGTTCGCCAGCCATATTACCAGTCTGCCATGCACAATACCAGTCTGCCATGCACAATACCAGTCTGCCAGCCATATTACCAGTTCGCCAGCCATATTACCAGTCTGCCATGCACAATGCCAGTCTGTCATGCACAATGCCAGTCTGCCATGGACAATGCCAGTCTGCCATGCACAATGCCAGTCTGCCAGCCATAATGCCAGTCTGCCAGCCATAATACCAGTGTCTCATAATACCAGTGTGCCTAAATACCAGCCTGCCATGCCATGCATACCATGTGCCATTAAATATACGCATAATGTATATGCTACAAAAAAAATGCCCGCCCAAGCCCAACACAATCTAAGGGGCCTCATGAGTTTACAATCTAAGGGGCCACATGAGCTTACAATCTAAGGGGCCACATGATCTTACAATCTAAGGGGTCCCACGAGTTTACAATCTGAGGGGTCCCACGAGTTTACAATCTGAAGGTCCGGTTCCCGTGAGCTTACAATCTAAGAGGGAAGAGGAACCTACTCTAATATATAAATTCCTTTGTAATGCGCTGTCAGCTGTGTGCGCACCCATCACAGCTGCTCAATCGGCCCTCCTGTTGCGGATGGGATGGCGATGGACGCGTTACAAACGTATTTATATAGAGAGATACTCTTGGATAGGACATTGGAAAAAAACTATGTGGACTTGAATTCTGACCTGGCGACAACAACAATAGACTGCCCTCTGGGCAGGCTTTCCACCTAGTTCTAAATAACTTTATAATATATTTATTCTTGCTTTTCTCCTGTAAATATTCCACTAGTTTGGATGTTTCTATGTAAATTGTTTAGAACATATTTTTATTTAATGTTTCTGTTTTTGAGCATTATTTGACTTAAATTTCCGTAAGTAATTTACAAAGAATAACATGTCATTAATCTGTAGCTTCAGGGTGTCTGACACCATCACTAATATCACCTGATCACATTGAAGAGAAACAAATGGGGAAATGATTTGTCATTAATTGGGCAGGTGAGTAGACATGTGCATGGTGCTATTTTTCGTTTCGGATCAATATTTTTTTCTATTTTATATCATTTAATAATGATTAAAACCAAAAAGTAAGTAAGTGTTAAAAAAAATATAAAAAGATACAAGAGACCCTGTGAGATGCCCAATGCCCATTAACACTTTGTATGGGACATACGCTGTGCCCTGTAAGATGCCCAATGCCCATTAACGCTTTGCTTGGGACAGACGCTGTGCCTTGTGAGATGCCCAGTGCCCATTAACCCTTTGCTTGAGACATACGCTGTGCCCTGTGAGATGTCCGGTGCCCATTAACCTATTGCTTTGTCTTGAAATGCGTAGATCATTTCAGACCGATTCAGATAATTTCGATTCGTTCTTTTAGACCGATTCGAAATTTCATACGGCCGAGTATCATTTTCGGAAATGCTTCCGAAAACGAAAAATGGTGGATTTTCAGACGAATTCGAATTTGTACGAAACAAAATGCACATCTCTGGAGGTGAGTTATTATAAGAGCACAGACAAACAGAAAGAAACACCAGAAAGTTTAACCCTTGCACTACTGTAACGGCTGTGATGAGTGTCTTGATATTCCTAATCACCAAACCAGAAACCCTATAAGCAAAGAGTGCTACCAGTCCTTAAAACGAAAGGCTTTATTAATAACAGTAATAATATAAAATAAATAAAAGTAATAAATAGAAAGGACCAAACACTCCCAATTCAAACCACAGACAAGAAGACCAAACACTGATCCTTGTGGTGGTCAGCATAACCAATGTATAAACCAGCAAGGGAAGACCAAACATGCAAAGGAAAGACACCAAACAGGTCCTTAAAATGGCCAGGACTAATACCCATAGAGTGACCAACAGGACAAGCAGAGCTCAAGGGACAATAGAGTAGAGATGGGCATTCGTTTCGGATAAAATTCAGAATATGGAACGAAATTTGATAATTTGTATTTGAAAGTACTTCTGAATAACGAATCGATACGATACGAAAACGAAACGATATGATACGAAACTAAACAAAATGGTATATAACTGTGTCATCATCATAAAAGAAAAATTTGAATAATTGATATCAACTATCGAATTTGAAATGAACTATCAAATGGATATCAACTATTGGATATCAACTATCGAAATTGAAATGGACTATCAAATGGATATCAACTATCGAATTCGATTCGATTCGTTACGATACAAATCAATCCGAAATTAAACGAAATACGAAACGAAACACGAAACGAAATTAGTTACAAAATTCCCGAAAACGAAATTATTTAAAAAATGTAACGAAACGAAACAAAACAAAACAAATTTTTCAGCCATGCACATCCCTACAATAGAGACGCAGCATAAAGAAGAGATCAGGGATAGTCATATGGATAGCCAAGTCAAAACCAGATAGTCAAGAGATAAATATAAACATGCTAAAGGGTCTAGATAGAATCACAATAGAGCAATGAATAAGTGTGAAAGGATCATTTATATAAGGATAGGCTCATGCTCATTGGCCAGCTGGATGTGCCATAACACGTATGCATGGAATGAGGAATTCATATTGGCGTCATTGGAATGACAAAAGGCGTGATGCTCAATAAATGACATGAAATCAGTGACTCAATCTCCGGAGTTTAAGTCTGAATTCTAATAAGGAAAATTTAAGAACTTGACTCTGTATTTTCACTACAAACACCTAAAATCTCTAAAGGAGTGCACTGCTCATTAGGGGGTTAAGTCAACCGTACATCAAGACGGTGGGCAGCACCTCTACACCATAATTAATGCAGCATATGAATCCGCACACTGCAGGGCAGCACTTCTACACTATAATTAATGCAGCATATGAATCAGCACACTGCAGGGCAGCACCTCTACAGTATAATAATGCAGCATATGAATCCGCACACTGCAGGGCAGCACCTCTACACTATAATTAATGTAGCATATGAATCTGCACACTGCAGGGCAGCACCTCTACAGTATAATTAATGCAGCATATGAATCCGCACACTACAGGGCAGCACCTTTACAGTAAAATAATGCAGCATATGAATCCGCACACTGCAGGGCAGCACCTCTACACTATAATTAATGCAGCATATGAATCTGCACACTGCAGGGCAGCACCTCTACACTATAATTAATGCAGCATATGAATCTGCACACTGCAGGGCAGCACCCTTGCAGTATAATAATGCAGCATATGAATCTGCACACTGCAGGGCAGCACCTTTATACCATAATTAATGCAGCATATGAATCCGCACATTGCAGGGCAGCACCTCTACACTATAATTAATACAGCATATGATTCCGCACATTGCCGGGCAGTAGGGATGGGCTGCCAGGTCGAATCAGTTCGAAGTTCATTTCGAACATTGGACGGTTGGAAATTCACGCTCTTCGAACTTTTTGGGCCTTTGAGGAAAGTTCGAAAAAAAAATGCTTAAAAAAATCCCAAAAAAATCTAAAAATAAAGAGACTCTTTACTGCAGAAAATAATAATAAACGGTTTATTAGATATTGGTTTAAAACGGGAATGTTTTTAACATTGAAGCCTATGTGGCATAAAACATTTCCCACACCTTGTAGCTCAGAAAAAAAATAATTAAAAAAATGCATGAAAGATCCTAAAAAAATCTGAAAATAAAGAGACTCTTTACTGCAGAATATAATAATAAACGGTTTATTAGATATTGAATTAAAACGAAAATATTTTTAACAAGGAAGCCTATGGTGTAAAACATTTCCCACACCTTGTGGCTCAAACATTTCCCACCCCTGTATACTGTGGAGGGGCTGCCCGGCAGTGTGCAGATTCATATGCTGCATTCATTATAGTGTAGAGGTGCTGCCCTGCAGTGTGCAGATTCATATGCTGCATTAATTATGGTGTAGAGGTGCTGCCCTGCAGTGTGTGGATTCAAATGCTGCAACTATCGAATTTAAAATGAACTATCAAATGGATATCGAGTAACTATCGAAAAGATATCGAGTAACTATCAAATGGATATCAAGTAACTATCAAATGGATATCGAGTAACTATCAAATGGATATCGAGTAACTATCGAATGGATATCGAGTAACTATCGAATTTGAAATGAACTATCAAATGGATATCAAGTAACTATCGAATTGAAATCTAAACAATACGAAATTACAGAATCAGCAATGGAACTGAAAAAATACAATGTCCGAAATGACCGAAATGGAACCGAAATCACGAATGGAACGAAAATGACTTGCGATTTTACAAATTTCACGTTCATACGAAATAACGAAATTATTTTGTTTCGTAACGGAAATTATTTCGTATCGGATGTATTTTGGATCCGATCTGATTCAGAATATCGGACGAATCCGGAGCACCGAATCGGTACGATTCGTGAAAAAAATTAATTGCTCCGAATCGAAACGCTCATCCCTAGTTTTAACGTGAAGATTGTAATAGGGCCCTAGATGTGCAAAGTTAGTAGAGACATATTCCAACAGACTAAAGGCTGTATTTAAAGCAAAATACTGACACAAGGGGTGATCCTTTTTCCAACTCAGTGATTCTGTTTTTAAATTGTCTTTATTTTTGTCTGACATGTTGATGTTAGATCTTTCACTTGGATGTGATAAGTTGCACTGAGTAAATACAACTGGATAAACAAAAACTATCAGGGTAATTCAAAGAGATTCGAAAAGTCACAAAATGTTCGGTGACTTTTCGTTCTCTTCAATTTGGTTCCTTTTACCGATCCCATTTCAGTGACCCTGCGGTGTATTCAGCAAACACCACAGGGTCCCCGAATTGCAGGGAAAAGCTACCGCAAACCCGACGAAAACGAACCGGAAAACCCAGCGAATGTACGCCGAAAAACCACAAAAACATCTGGATTAACCTGCCGAAAACCACGGAAAAACCCGAGCAGGAGCCGATCACATGCAACGAAGCCTCCGGAGAAAGCCGACACCGCAGACAGAGTGAAGTGAATAAAATAGGAAAACAGTTTGCACGAATGATTGAAAAGTGAAACGCTGTTTGCAAAGAAACTACTGAGCGAAAATGTCTGAAATTTGCATATGAGGTCCAGGGAATGATAATAAAGAGGGCTGTTACAGAAAAAAAAGTAAACTTTAAAAAAAAAATTGGACTTTTAAAAAAACAAAAAAAAAATTAGAAAAATGCTTCAAATATCCCTAAAAATCTATAAATAAAGAGACTCTTTACTGCAGAATTTTATAATGAACAGTTTATTAGATATTGAATTAAAACGGGAATATTTTTAACATTGAAGCCTATGGGATTCTCCTGAATAAATTTGCCGAATTAAACCACCGAATGGCAGGGCATTATGGGAACCTTTCACTGCTGGTTTGTGTTCTCTGAATAGCCGAAGCAGTGCCTTTCTATGGGGATTCCACTGCCCTCGAACAGGCACCGAACAGGCACCGTATGTGCAGACAATTCGCCAGGATTTGGGGAATTGCCTGCTCTCTGGATAGCTGAATGGCCACGAAAGGTAACCGAACGATGAATTTCAGCATTCAGTTACCTCTCTCCAGCAATTCGGATCTCTTTGAATTACCCTGTATGTGCCTTTATTTCATGCTGCAAAGCAACACATTTGATTATTTTCAAGAGGTGGTGATTATTTTTTATACTCACTGTGTATATGTTAATAATAATGTGCCTGTTTTACCAGGGAAACATAGATTACAGGGTATATTGAAAGGTCTCCGTCATTGCAGTGTTGACAAAAGCTGACATTTCGCAAAACTGAAATCCAAGGAGTGTCAGGAGTGTATGTCCAGTATCTGGGGTTTGTGCAAAAGCCCCTAAATCTCTGCCCAATCACTTACCGGCATAATAATCTGTCAGCAATGAAAGGATAACGAACGATGAAAGATGTTTAATTTATGTTGATGCTTTATTTATTTTTCATATCTTCAAAGAGCATTTTATTCTTTATTTAATTTCTTCTCTTGTTATAAAATACACAATCGTCTTTGTTCCTCCGTGTTGCGTTCCCTGCAATGTGCCGGCTGGATGCTATCGAGATATTTTATAATGTGGCATACGGGGCATTGGGGAGGCTGCACACAATTCTACAGAGAACTTTAATTGGGAGATTTGTTTGTGAATTCCCTGGGTTATGATGTCATACATTATGATGATTGCTGTGGGTTTCATTGCAGGATGAGGGAATAAACAATGTTTTATTATATCAATATTAAGTTGAAAAATTATGTTAAGAAGAATCACTAATTCTAAATAACTTTATAATATATTTATTCTTGCTTTTCTCCTGTAAATATTCCACTAGTTTGGATGTTCTATGTAAATTGTTTAGATCATATTTTTATTTAATGTTTCTGTTTTTGAGCATTATTTGACTTAAAGGGACACTCTAGGCAACATGACCACCTAAGCTATTTTAGGTGGTCATGATGCCCGGAGTATCCTGCCCTCTGTCCCCCCTCCCTCCGCTCAGCCGATCAGCTGAAAATGCTGAAAACAGCTGAGAGAGGCGGAGGAGTTTACTCCGCCCTCCCAGCTGTCAGTCAGCAGAGCGGGAATCATATTTCCCGCTTCTGCCGACTTTTGCCAAGTAGGAGACGTCATCTCACTTTCAGCGCAATGACGTCTCCAACTCCCCGCAGAAGCTGGCGGCTCCCTCTGAGGGTTAGTGTTGCGCGCATCCTCTTGCGCGCAACACTAATCCTCAGAGGGAGCCGGGAGGAAGCCTGCCGATTGGCTGGCTTATGTGAGAGGCGTGCATGCGCGCTTCTCACGTAAACCAGAAGCCAAGACGCAGCAAGAAGAAGGACGGGAGCGGAAGAGGAGGGAGGTGAGTATAAAAAAAACAAAACGCCGCTGGAAAGAAGAGGATTTTAGGGTAAGTATTGCAGTTACAAGAAAAAAAAAAAAAAAGTTTTATTAAAGGAATAGGGATAGGCTAGGAAAAAAAAAGGGGTGTGATTTTTTTGTTAGAGTCACGTCCCTTTAAATTTCCATAAGTAATTTACAAAGAATAACATGTCATTAATCTGTAGCTCCAGGGTGTCTGACACCATCACTAATATCACCTGATCACATTGAAGAGAACCAAATGGGGAAATTCGACATTTTGGATCGATTTGTTTTCCATTTTATATCATTTTCTAATGATTAAAACCAAAAATAAAGTGTTAAAAAAAAGAGATGCAGGGGACCATGTGAGATGCCCAACCAATGCCCATTAACCCTTTGCATGGGGCATACGCTGTGCCCTGTGAGATGACCAATGCCCATTAACCCTTTGCTTGGGACATACTCTGTGCCCTGGGACATGCCCAATGTCCTTTAACCCTTTGCATGGGACATACACTGTGCCCTGTGAGATGCCCAATGCCCATTAACACTTTGCTTGGGACATACGCTGTGCCCTGTGAGATGCCCAATGTCCATTAACACTTTGCATGGGACATACACTGTGCCCTGTGAGATGCCCAGTTGCCATTAATCATTTGCTTGGGACATATGCTGTGCCCTGTGATATGCCAAATGCCCATTAACCCTTTGCTGGGACATACGCTGTGCCCTGTGTGATGTCCAATGCCCATTAACCATTTGCTTAGGACATACACTGTGCCCTGTGAGATGCACAATGCCCATTAACCCTTTGCTTGGGACATACGATGTGCCCTGTGAGATGCCCAATGCCCATTAAATTTTTGCTGGGCATACGCTGTGCCCTGTGAGATGCCCAGTAACAATTAACCTTTTGAATGGGACATATGCTGTGCCCTGTGAGATGCCCAGTTCCCATTAACCATTTGCTTGGGACATACGCTGTTCCCTGTGATATGCCAAATGCCCATTAACCCTTTGCTGGGACATACACTGTGCCCTGTGTGATGCCCAATGCAATACACCACATGATCTCGTTTATTAAACACATCAGCAACCCATTAGCAATGTGTCAACAAGCCCTCAATGTTGCCCTAGCAACGTATCAATAGCATGACTTCCCTAACAACACATAAGTAAACGGTTCCCACTTAATGTGCTACTGTAACAATGCATAATGTCTGATCAAACATTACTACATATCATTTTTTATTAGGAAATATATGGATATTGCCCCAGCTCCTCTCATGGATATACCCCAGCTCCTCTCATGGATATGCCCCAGCTCCTCTCATGGATATGCCCCAGCAGCTCTTATGGATATACCCCAGCTCCTCTCATGGATATGCCCCAGCAGCTCTCATGGATATGCCCGAGCTCCTCTCATGGATACTGCCCCAGCTCCTCACATGGATATGCCCCAGCTCCTCTCATGGATATTGCCCCAGATCCTCTCATGGATATTGCCCCAGCTCCTCTCATGGATACTGCCACAGCTCCTCTCAAGGATATGCCCAAGCAGCTCTCATGGATATGCCCCAACTCCTCTCATGGATATTGCCCCAGCTCCTCTCATGGATATGCCCCAGCTCCTCTCATGGATATGCCCCAGCTCCTCTCATGGATACTGCCCCAGCTCCTCTCATGGATATGCCGCAGCAGCTCTCATGGATATGCCCGAGCTCCTCTCATGGATATTGCCCCAGCTCCTCACATGGATATGCCCCAGCTCCTCTCATGGATATTGCCCCAGATCCTCGCATGGATATGCCCCAGCTCCTCTCATGGATATTGCCCATGCTCCTCTCATGGATATGCCCCAGATCCTCATATGGATATGCTCCAGCCCCTCTCATGGATATGCCCCAGCAGCTCTCATGGATATGCCCCAGCAGCTCTCATGGATATACCCCAGCTCTTCTCATGGATATTGCCCCAGCTCCTCTCATGGATATTCCCAGCTCCTCTCATGGATATTGCCCCAGCTCCTCTCATGGATATGCCCCAGCAGCTCTCATAGATATGCCCCAGCTCCTCTCATGGATATGCCCCAGCTCCTCTCATGGATATGCCCCAGCAGCTCTCATGGATACTGCCCCCAGGCCCCAGCTCACCTCCTTCTGCCGCGTGTTCAGCTCCCTCTGTGCGTCCGGCGGCAAGGAGGTTGGGCACTCTCCTGGGGAGCCACTTGACCAGCCTCGATCTCGCGAGAACTCGGCTGGTGATGTGGTTCCCCCAGGCGAGTTCTGAAGCTCCATAGCTTCGGACACTTGCAGAGAGCCGAACACTGCGTCGCAGGGTGAGACACCCGCCCTTAGGGTGACAGTGTCACCCTAAGGGTGGGTGTCACCTGCTGCGGGCTGCACCCCCCTCCCCCACCTTGTGACGCCACTGGTGGACGATATTCTATGTATAGCGAGAAAGATACAAATATATGTGGAAATGATAAACACAGTTTCTATGGCAATCTCTGGAAAACCTAGTATAAAAAATAGAAGCCATACAACTGTTGTGTCTGAACATGATGCCTGAAGAAGAGGAGTGTAGTCACAGAAGAAGTGGTCAATGTTATGTGACTGTCAGAAAGACTTAACAAAAATGTAATTATCAGTGTGAGAAAAAAACCAACATCCAAGATAACATCATCACCAGAACAAGACAAAGTGTGAAAGCCATAATAGTTTGATAATGCAGGGGCTTACAGACAGCCACATATCTGTAATAGGACATCACGGTGAGAAGAAGACATTCTGCAGCAGCCGAAATACCAAAGATGTATAGCTGAATAATACAGTGAGTCACGGTCACATGGAAGCCATTCTGTAAGGTGTCCTTTAATAAAGTCGAAGCAACTGATGAACTGAGCATGATGTCACAAAAAAACCATTGGCACAAGAAGACATACATCGGAGAATGAAGGTGACGAGTGGCTGAAACCAGCATTATGAGCATAAGGTTTCCAGTAATAGTCGAGATGTAGACCACAACAAAGGTGGAGAAGAGAATAGTTCTGGAGCCGTGGAGGACCTGGAACCCAAGAAGGAAGGAATATTGAGCAGCTGATTGGTTGTGCCCTGGAAACATATGTTAGAAGAGTAACAATATTCACAATAAACACACAATATCTGCCCAGAGAGAACCATTGGATATGCTGAGAAATACTTTAAAACCCTCAAAGAAAGATTAAAGGTGAGAAGATAATAGTTGAATAGTTGTGACGGTTTAAAATAAGATTCATTAATAATCATT
>RXON01004154.1:0-37856 GCA_009667805.1 Leptobrachium leishanense | reverse complement strand
TAAAACTGATAATGATGTGGGCACAGAAAAGACATTTGTGCTTATTTCATTATAAATGTTATGTTATATTTGTCTGACCTACACTGCCTTTGATTTAATTGTAAGCAAAGATGACTGAATGATCAAAATCAATGTCAAACTGGCCAAAACACTCAATTTCAGTGGGGGTTGAATAATTTTGAACACAACTGTATGTCTATTAGCTAGGGTAATTTCCGATTCTCCTGACGAGTCCAAGACTTTTCGGTCTGATATAGACAGCTGTGGTTGCAGATCTGGCAACAGGAACACGTATCGTCCACGGTTCCATCTAATACAGATGGGTTCATTGGAGTATGGGATAACACCTGGATTCCTCTCCGACTACTTTGATTAGCTTTGATTGTCAAATATGAGCCTCCGAGTCCTATTTCATGACAGAAAGTTTGAATTTTAATAAGGACTCGGAGGCGAGTATTTCCCGCCCGTATTCTCCTTCCCTTTGATGTACTTCTTGGTTTTGTGTCATTAAATGATCATGCACAGGTGGGGATCCTGTGTTAACCCCTGTTGTGGAGGAAGTTTTTTTGTTTGTTTCACTTCAAATATGTTAATATATTTTTGCTGCAGAGGAAAATAAATGAAAAGAGAAGCAAATACTCGCCACCGAGTGCTTATTAAAATTCAAACTTTCCGTCAAGAAATAGGAAAATTCCACAATTATTTCAGTCACCAGAACCACACCTGATCCCCAGCCCCTCACCTGATCCTCAGCCACTCACCTGATCGCCAGACCCACATCTGATCCCCAGCCCCTCACCTGATCGCCAGACCCACACCTGATCCCCCCTGATCCCCCAGCCCCTCACCTGATCACCAGAAGCACAGCCGATCCCCAGCCCTTCACCTGATTGCCAGAAGCACAGCTGATCCCCAGCCCCTCACCTGATCGCCAGATGCACACCTGATCCCCAGTCCCTCCGCTAATCCCCAGTCCCTCACCTGATCGCCAGACCCTCCGCTGTTCTCCAGATGCACACCTGCTCGCCAGCTCTTCCCCTGATCGCCAGACGCACAGCTGATCCCCAGCCCCTCACCTGATCCCCAGACCCTCCGCTGATTCCAAGACCTTCAACTGATCCCCAGACGCACACCTGATTGCCAGCCCCTCACCTAATCGCCAGATGCACAGCTGATCCCCAGCCCCTCACCTGATCCCCAGCCCCTCACCTGATCCCCAGACCTTCAACTGATTCCCAGACTTACACCTGATCCCCAGAACCTCCGCTGATCCCCAGAACCTCCGCTGATCCCCAGACCCTCAACTGATCCCCAGACCCTCAACTGATCCCCAGACCCTCAACTGATTCCCAGACGCACACCTGATCGCCAGCCCCTCACCTGATCGCCAGCCCCTCACCTGATCGCCAGACGCACACCTGATCCCCAGACCCTCACCTGATCGCCAGATGCACAGCTGATCCCCAGACCCTCAATTGATTCCAAGACACACACCTGATCCCCAGCCCCCTCGCTGATCCCCAGACCTTCAACGGATTCCCAGACGCACACCTGATCGCCAGCCCCTCACCTGATCGCCAGACGCAGGGTTGATCCCCAGCCCCTCACCTGATCCCCAGACCCTCAACTGATCCCCAGACCCTCAACTGATCCCCAGACCCTCAACTGATCACCAGACGCACACCTGTTCCCCAGACCCTCAACTGATTCCCAGACGCACACCTGATTGCCAGCCCCTCCCCTGATCGCCAGACGCACACCTGATCCCCAGCCCCTCACCTGATCGCCAGACACACACCTGATCCCCAGTCGCACACACCTGTCCAAGATAATGCACCTGGGACGTAAAAACCCAAGGGCTGAATATAGAATATTTGATACAGTCCTAACCTCAACATCTGAGGGTTGGGATTTAGGGGTTATTATTTCAGAGGATCTAAGGGTAAGTAGTCAATGTAATAGAGCAGCAGGAAATGCTGGCAGAATGCTTGGAAATGCTGGCAGAATGCTTGGTTGTGTAGGGAGAGGTATTAGCAGTAGGAAAAGGGAAGTGCTCATGCCACTGTACAGAGCACTGGTGAGACCTCACTTGAGTAGTACTGTGTGCAGTACTGGAGACCGTATCTCCAGAAGGATATAGACATCTTAGAGAGAGTTCAGAGAAGGGCTACTAAAATGGTGTACGGCTTGAAGGAGAAAAGTTACCAGGAAAGGCTTAATGATCTTAACATGTACAGCTTGGAAAAAAGACGAGACAGAGGAGATTTATAAAACATTTAAATACGTAAAGGGAGTCCACAAGGTAGAGGAAGGGAGTATATTTAAATGGAAACAAAGTAGCAAAACAAGAGGACATAGTCTTAGATTAGAGGGGCAAAGGTTTAAAAGTAACATCAGGAAGCATTATTTTACTGAGAGGGTGGTGGATCATGGAACAGTCTTCCAGTAGAAGTGGTAGAGGCCAAAAACGTAATTGAATTTAAGCAAGCATGGGATAGGCATAAGGCTATCCTAAACAAAAGATAAATCCAGGTAAAGTATCCATGTAATTGGGCAGACTAGATGGGCCGAAAGGTTCTTATCTGCCGACATTTTTCTATGTTTCTATGTCCCCAGACCCTCCGCTGATCCCCAGACCTTCAACTGATTACCAGACGCACACCTGATCACCAGCGATCGCCAGATGCCCAGCTGATCCCCAGCCCCTCACCTGATCGCCAGCCCCTCACCTGATCCCCAGACGCACACCTGATCCCCAGCCCCCCCGCTGATCCCCAGACCTTCAACTGATTCCCAGACGCACACCTGATCGCCAGCCCCTCACCTGATCGCCAGACGCAGGGTTGATCCCCAGCCCCTCACCTGATCCCCAGACCCTCAACTGATCCCCAGACCCTCACCTGATCGCCAGAGGCACAGCTGATCACCAGCCCCTCACCTGATTGCCAGACACACACCTGATCGCCAGACGCACACCTGATCGCCAGACACACACCTGATCGCCAGACGCACACCTGATCCCCAGACCCACACCTGATTGCCAGCCCCTCACCTGATCCCCAGACGCACAGCTGATCACCAGACGCTCAGCTGATCCCCAGCCCCTCACCTGATCGCCAGAGGCACAGCTGATCCCCAGCCCCTCACCTGATCGCCAGACGCACACCTGATCGCCAGACGCACACCTGATCCCCAGACCCTCAACTGATTTCCAGACGCACACCTGATTGCCAGCCCCTCACCTGATCCCCAGACGCACAGCTGATCCCCAGCCCCTCACCTGCTCACCAGAGGCACAGCTGATCCCCAGCCCCTCACCTGATCGCCAGAGGCACAGCTGATCCCCAGCCCCTCACCTGATCGCCAGAGGCACAGCTGATCCCCAGCCCCTCACCTGATCGCCAGACGCACACCTGATCCCCAGACCCTCAACTGATTTCCAGACGCACACCTGATTGCCAGCCCCTCACCTGATCCCCAGCCCCTCACCTGCTCACCAGACGCACACATGATCTCCAGCCCCTCACCTGATCGCCAGAGGCACAGCTGATCCCCAGCCCCTCAACTGATCGCCAGACACACACCTGATCGCCAGACGCACAGCTGATACCCAGCCCCTCGCCTGATCCCCCAGCCCCTCACCTGAGCCCCCAGCCCCTCACCAGATCGCCAGACGCACACCTGATCGCCAGACGCACACCTGAACCCCAGACCCTCAATTGATTCCCAGACGCACACCTAATTGCCAGCCCCTCACCTGATCCCCCAGCCCCTCACCTGATCGCCTGCCCCACACCTAGTCGCCAGCCCCACACCTGATCCCGCGCCCCTCACCTGATCCCAGACCCTCAACTGATTTCCAGACGCACACCTGATTGCCAGCCCCTCACCTGATCCCCAGCCCCTCACCTGCTCACCAGACGCACACCTGATCCCCAGCCCCTCACCTGATCGCCAGAGGCACAGCTGATCCCCAGCCCCTCACCTGATCGCCAGACACACACCTGATCGCCAGACGCACAGCTGATACCCAGCCCCTCGCCTGATCCCCCAGCCCCTCACCTGAGCCCCCAGCCCCTCACCAGATCGCCAGACGCACACCTGATCGCCAGACGCACACCTGAACCCCAGACCCTCAATTGATTCCCAGACGCACACCTAATTGCCAGCCCCTCACCTGAACCCCCAGCCCCTCACCTGATCGCCAGCCCCACACCTGATCCCAGCCCCACACCTGATCGCCAGCCCCACACCTGATCGCCAGCCCCACACCTGATCGCCAGCCCCACACCTAGTCGCCAGCCCCACACCTAGTCACCAGCCCCACACCTGATCCCGCGCCCCTCACCTGATCCCCAGCCCCTCACCTGATCCCCCAGCCCCTCACCTGATCGCCAGAGGCACAGCTGATCCCCAGCCCCTCACCTGATCCCCAGCCCCTCACATGATCGTCAGAGGCACAGCTGATCCCCAGCCCCTCACATGATCGCCAGAGGCACAGCTGATCCCCAGCCCCTCACCTGATCGCCAGACACACACCTGATCGCCAGACGCACAGCTGATACCCAGCCCCTCGCCTGATCCCCCAGCCCTCACCTGAGCCCCAGCCCCTCACCAGATCGCCAGACGCACACCTGATCGCCAGATCGCACACCTGAACCCCAGACCCTCAATTGATTCCCAGACGCACACCTAATTGCCAGCCCCTCACCTGATCCCCCAGCCCCTCACCTGATCGCCTGCCCCTCACCTGATCGCCTGCCCCACACCTAGTCGCCAGCCCCACACCTAGTCGCCAGCCCCACACCTAGTCGCCAGCCCCACACCTAGTCCCAGCCCCACAACCTAGTCGCCAGCCCCACACCTAGTCACCAGCCCCACACCTGATCCCCCGCCCCTCACCTGATCCCCCAGCCTCTCACCTGATCCCCCAGCCCCTCACCTGATCCCCAGCCCCTCACCTGATCGCCAGAGGCACAGCTGATCCCCAGCCCCTCACCTGATCGCCAGCCCCACACCTGATCGCCAGATGCACAGCTGATCCCCAGCCCCTCACCTGATCCTCCAGCCCCTCACCTGATCCCCCAGCCCTCACCTGATCCCCAGCCCCTCACCTGCTCACCAGACGCACACCTGATCCCCAGCCCCTCACCTGATCGCCAGAGGCACAGCTGATCCCCAGCCCCTCACCTGATCGCCACACACACCTGATTCGCAGAGCGCACAGCTGATACCCAGCCCCTTGCCTGATCCCCAGCCCCTCACCTGAGCCCCCAGCCCCTCACCAGATCGCCAGACGCACACCTGATCGCCAGACGCACACCTGAACCCAGACCCTCAATTGATTCCCAGACGCACACCTAATTGCCAGCCCCTCACCTGAACCCCCAGCCCTCACCTGATCGCCAGCCCCACACCTGATCGCCAGCCCACAACCTGATCGCCAGCCCCACACCTGATCGCCAGCCCCACACCTAGTCGCCAGCCCACAAACTAGTCACCAGCCCCACACCTGATCCCGCGCCTCACCTGATCCCCCAGCCCCTCACCTGATCGCCAGAGGCACAGCTGATCCCCAGCCCCTCACCTGATCCCCAGCCCCTCACATGATCGTCAGAGGCACAGCTGATCCCCAGCCCCTCACATGATCGCCAGAGGCACAGCTGATCCCCAGCCCCTCACCTGATCGCCAGACACACACCTGATCGCCAGACGCACAGCTGATACCCAGCCCCGCCTGATCCCCCAGCCCCTCACCTGAGCCCCCAGCCCTCACCAGATCGCCAGACGCACACCTGATCGCCAGACGCACACCTGAACCCCAGACCCTCAATTGATTCCCAGACGCACACCTAATTGGCCAGCCCCCTCACCTGATCCCCAGCCCTCACCTGATCGCCTGCCCCTCACCTGATCGCCTGCCCCACACCTAGTCGCCAGCCCCACACCTAGTCACCAGCCCCACACCTGATCCCCCGCCCCTCACCTGATCCCCCAGCCTCTCACCTGATCCCCCAGCCCCTCACCTGATCCCCCAGCCCCTCACCTGATCGCCAGAGGCACAACTGATCCCCAGCCCCTCACCTGATCGCCAGACACACACCTGATCGCCAGATGCACAGCTGATTCCCAGTCCCTCACCTGATTGCCAGCCCCTCCCCTGATCGCCAGACCCTCACCTGATCCCCAGACCCTCACCTGATCCCCCAGACCCTCACCTGATCCCCCAGACCCTCACCTGATCCCCCAGACCCTCACCTGATCGCCAGCCCCTCACCTAATCGCCAGACGCACACTTGATCGCCAGACGCACAGCTGATACCCAGCCCCTCGCCTGATCCCCCAGCCCCTCACCTGAGCCCCCAGCCCCTCACCAGAGCCCCCAGCCCCTCACCAGATCGCCAGACGCACACCTGATCGCCAGATGCACACCTGAACCCCAGACCCTCAATTGATTCCCAGACGCACACCTAATTGCCAGCCTCTCACCTGATCCCCCAGCCCCTCACCTGATCGCCTGCCCCACACCTAGTCGCCAGCCCCCACACCTAGTCGCCAGCCCCTCACCTGATCCCCCGCCCCTCACCTGATCCCCCAGCCCCTCACCTGATCGCCAGAGGCACAGCTGATCCCCAGCCCCTCACATGATCGCCAGAGGCACAGCTGATCCCCAGCCCCTCACCTGATCGCCAGACACACACCTGATCGCCAGATGCACAGCTGATCCCCAGCCCCTCACCTGATTGCCAGCCCCTCCCCTGATCCAGACCCTCACCTGATCCCCCAGACCCTCACCTGATCCCCCAGACCCTCACCTGATCGCCAGACACAGCTGATCCCCAGCCCCTCACCTGATCGCCAGACGCAAACCTGATCGCCAGACGCACACCTGATTACAAGAACGCACACCTGATCGCCAGATGCACACCTGATCGCCAGACTCACACCTGATCCCCAGCCCCTCACCAGATCCCCCAGCCCCTCACAGATCCCCCAGCCCCTCACCAGATCCCCCAGCCCCTCACCAGATCGCCAGACGCTCACCTGATCGCCAGACGCTCACCTGATCGACAGACGCACACCTGAACCCCAGACCCTCAATAGATTCCCAGACACACACCTGATCCCCAGCCCCCCTGCTGATCCCCAGACCTTCAACTGATTCCCAGACGCACACCTGATCGCCAGCCCCACACCTAGTCGCCAGCCCCTCACCTGATCCCACAGCCCCTCACCTGATCCCCCAGCCCCTCACCTGATCGCCAGACACACACCTGATCGCCAGACACACACCTGATCGCCAGACACACACCTGATCGCCAGACGCATACCTAATCGCCAGCCCCTCACCTGATTGCCAGCCCCTCCCCTGATCCCCAGCCCCTCACCTGATCCCCCAGCCCCTCACCTGATCCCCAGCCCCTCACCTGATCCCCCAGCCCCTCACCTGATCCCCCAGCCCCTCACCAGATCCCCCAGCCCCTCACCAGATCCCCCAGCCCCTCACCAGATCCCCCAGCCCCTCACCAGATCGCCAGATGCAAACCTGATCGCCAGACGCTCACCTGATCGACAGACGCACACCTGAACCCCAGACCCTCAATTGATTCCCAGACACACACCTGATCCCCAGCCCCACACCTAGTCGCCAGCCCCACACCTGATCGCCAGACGCACAGCTGATCCCCAGCCCCTCACCTGATCCACCAGCCCTTCACCTGATCCCCCAGCCCCTCTGCTGATCCCCAGATGCACAGCTGATCCCCAGATGCACAGCTGATCCCCAGAAGCTCAGCTGATCCCCAGAAGCTCAGCTGATCCCCAGCCCCTCAGCTGATCCCCAGCCCCTCAGCTGATCCCCAGCCCCTCAGCTGATCCCCAGACCCTCAGCTGATCCCCAGACCCTCAGCTGATCCCCAGACCCTCCGCTGATCCCCAGACCCTCCGCTGATCCCCAGACCCTCCGCTGATCCCCAGACGTTCCGCTGATCCCCAGACGCTCCACTGATCCCCAGACCCTCCGCTGATCCCCAAACGTTCCGCTGATCCCCAGACGCTCCGCTGATCCCCAGACGCACACCTGATCCACATTACTTTAGAGAAGCCTTTCAGCTCACTCCATGATCCCCACTTTACATTTCTTACTCCATCTTCCATCCAGCCCACACGTACCCCAATACTTCATGTCCTCTATTAACCCTCACATAATGTGTCACCCCTCTACTTTTAGATTGTAAGCTCTTGAGCAGGGTTCTCTCCTACTGTACTGTGTGTTTAACTTGTGTGTATATTTGCTGCTCTGCCTCCCATTGAACTTGTAACTAACGCCTTGGCGCAGCGTTCAGTAAGCTCTGCAGCCAGGTCACTCACATGTAGGCTGGGGTGGTAGGTCAATACTCCGTTGTCGCACAGGGTCACATATTTCTTCTTCCATTCCTTGTTCAGAGACTTTCCACTTCTCTTCAGCAGAACGCCCTGCGGAGCGCCGAGAAAACAGGTCAGTCCAGGAGGCGGCAACACAGCGCACAGGAGGGAGATATGCAGCATGTGAGCATGCAGCGCATGACGGACCACCACGAGGCAGACATGCAGAGCGTGCCGGAACACAACGAGGGAGACATGCAGAGCGTGCCGGAACACAACTGGGAGACATGCAGAGCGTGCCGGACCACCGCGAGGGAGACATGCAGAGTGTGCCACACCACCACGAGGCAGACATGCAGAGCGTGCCACACCAATACAAAGTCAAAAGAGAACGCAGCACCTATGTGAGATGTTCAAGTGTTCAATGTAGGATAAATATTAGGTAGACAGGGCATGTAGTGGCAACCTGAGGAAAAGCATGCAGTGACGCAGCATTTTGAAGAGCAGAAGTGGAGAGAAGACACTTGTACCATGCAGAGCACCCAACATCCCCGGAGGCAGCAGGAGAACATACACGAGGTGCACAAACAAAGGACACACATGGTAAACACATCACAGCACACATGCCAGATCGTAGTCACCAACAACACAGAGCGCACCGCGGGGAAACGGAGGACTCGAGGGGAAACGGAGGACTCGAGGGGAAACGGAGGACTCGAGGGGAAACGGAGGACTCGAGGAGAAACGGAGGACTCGAGGGGAAACGGAGGACTCGAGGGGAAACGGAGGACTCGAGGGGAAACGGAGGACTCGAGGGGAAACGGAGGACTCGCGGGGAAACGGAGGACTCGCGGGGAAACGGAGGACTCGCGGGGAAACGGAGGACTCGCGGGGAAACGGAGGACTCGCGGGGAAACGGAGGACTCGCGGGGAAACGGAGGACTCGCGGGGAAACGGAGGACTCGCGGGGAAACGGAGGACTCGCGGGGAAACAGAGGACTCGCGGGGAAACAGAGGACTCGCGGGGAAACAGAGACTTCGCGGGGGAAACAGAGGACTCGCGGGGAAACAGAGGACTCGCGGGGAAACAGAGGACTCGCGGGGAAACAGAGGACTCGCGGGGAAACAGAGGACTCGCGGGGAAACAGAGGACTCGCGGGGAAACAGAGGACTCGCGGGGAAACAGAGGACTCGCGGGGAAACAGAGGACTCGCGGGGAAACAGAGGACTCGCGGGGAAACAGAGGACTCGCGGGGAAACAGAGGACTCGCGGGGAAACAGAGGACTCGCGGGGAAACAGAGGACTCGCGGGGAAACAGAGGACTCGCGGGGAACAGAGGACTCGCGGGGAAACAGAGGACTCGCGGGGAAACAGAGGACTCGCGGGGAAACAGAGGACTCGCGGGGAAACAGAGGACTCGCGGGGAAACAGAGGACTCGCGGGGAACAGAGGACTCGCGGGGAAACAGAGGACTCGCGGGGAAACAGAGGACTCGCGGGGAAACAGAGGACTCGCGGGGAAACAGAGGACTCGCGGGGAAACAGAGGACTCGCGGGGAACAGAGGACTCGCGGGGAAACAGAGGACTCGCGGGGAAACAGAGGACTCGCGGGGAAACAGAGGACTCGCGGGGAAACAGAGGACTCGCGGGGAAACAGAGGACTCGCGGGGAAACAGAGGACTCGGGGGAAACAGAGGACTCGCGGGAAACAGAGGACTCGCGGGGAAACAGAGGACTCGCGGGGAAACAGAGGACTCGCGGGGGAAACAGAGGACTCGAGGGGAAACAGAGGACTCACGGGGAAACAGAGGACTCGCGGGGGGCGCGGGGAAACAGAGGACTCGCGGGGGCGCGGGGAAACGGAGGACTCGCGGGGCGCGGGGAAACGGAGGACTCGAGGGGAAACGGAGGACTCGAGGGGAAACGGAGGACTCGAGGGGAAACGGAGGACTCGAGGGGAAACGGAGGACTCGCGGGGAAACAGAGGACTCGCGGGGAAACAGAGGACTCGCGGGGAAACAGAGGACTCGCGGGGAAACAGAGGACTCGCGGGGAAACAGAGGACTCGCGGGGAAACAGAGGACTCGCGGGGAAACAGAGGACTCGCGGGGAAACAGAGGACTCGCGGGGGAAACAGAGGACTCGGGGGAAAACAGAGGACTCGCGGGGAAACAGAGGACTCGCGGGGGAAACAGAGGACTCGCGGGGAAACAGAGGACTCGCGGGGAAACAGAGGACTCGCGGGAAACAGAGGACTCGCGGGGAAACAGAGGACTCGAGGGGAAACAGAGGACTCACGGGGAAACAAGAGGACTCGCGGGGGCGGGGGAAACAGAGGACTCGCGCGGGCGCGGGGAAACGGAGGACTCGCGGGGGCGCGGGGAAACGGAGGACTCGAGGGGAAACGGAGGACTCGAGGGGAAACGGAGGACTCGAGGGGAAACGGAGGACTCGAGGGGAAACGGAGGACTCACGGGGAAACAGAGGACTCACGGGGAAACAGAGGACTCACGGGGAAACAGAGGACTCGCGGGGAAACAGAGGACTCGCGGGGGCGCGGGGAAACAGAGGACTCGCGGGGGCGCGGAGAAACGGGGGACTCGCGGGGGCGCGGGGAAACGGAGGACTCGCGGGGAAACGGAGGACTCGCGGGGAAACGGAGGACTCGCGGGGAAACGGAGGACTCGCGGGGAAACGGAGGACTCGCGGGGAAAACAGAGGACTCGCGGGGAAACAGAGGACTCGCGGGGAAACAGAGGACTCGCGGGGAAAACAGAGGACTCGCGGGGAAACAGAGGACTCGCGGGGAAACAGAGGACTCGCGGGAAACAGAGGACTCGCGGGGAACAGAGGACTCGCGGAAACAGAGGACTCGCGGGGAAACAGAGGACTCGCGGGGAAACAGAGGACTCGCGGGGAAACAGAGGACTCGCGGGGGAAACAGAGGACTCGCGGGGAAACAGAGGACTCGCGGGGAAACAGAGGACTCGCGGGGAAACAGAGGACTCGCGGGGAAACAGAGGACTCGCGGGGAAACAGAGGACTCGCGGGGAAACAGAGGACTCGCGGGGAAACAGAGGACTCGCGGGGAAACAGAGGACTCGCGGGGAAACAGAGGACTCGCGGGGAAACAGAGGACTCGCGGGGAAACAGAGGACTCGCGGGGAAACAGAGGACTCGCGGGGAAACAGAGGACTCGCGGGGAAACAGAGGACTCGCGGGGGAAACAGAGGACTCGCGGGGAAACAGAGGACTCGCGGGGAAACAGAGGACTCGCGGGGAAACAGAGGACTCGCGGGGAAACAGAGGACTCGCGGGGAAACAGAGGACTCGCGGGGAAACAGAGGACTCGCGGGGAAACAGAGGACTCGCGGGGAAACAGAGGACTCGCGGGGAAACAGAGGACTCGCGGGGAAACAGAGGACTCGCGGGGGAAACAGAGGACTCGCGGGGAAACAGAGGACTCGCGGAAACAGAGGACTCGCGGGGAAACAGAGGACTCGAGGGGAAACAGAGGACTCACGGGGAAAAGAGGACTCGCGGGGGCGCGGGGAAACAGAGGACTCGCGGGGCGCGGGGAAACGGAGGACTCGCGGGGCGCGGGGAAACGGAGGACTCGAGGGGAAACGGAGGACTCGAGGGGAAACGGAGGACTCGAGGGGAAACGGAGGACTCGAGGGGAAACGGAGGACTCGCGGGGAAACAGAGTCGCGGGGAAACAGAGGACTCGCGGGGAAACAGAGGACTCGCGGGAAACAGAGGACTCGCGGGGAAACAGAGGACTCGCGGGAAACAGAGGACTCGCGGGAAACAGAGGACTCGCGGGGAAAAGAGGACTCGCGGGGAAACAGAGGACTCGCGGGGAAACAGAGGACTCGCGGGGAAACAGAGGACTCGCGGGGAAACAGAGGACTCGCGGGGAAACAGAGGACTCGCGGGGAAACAGAGGACTCGCGGGGAAACAGAGGACTCGCGGGGAAACAGAGGACTCGAGGGGAAACAGAGGACTCACGGGGAAACAGAGGACTCGCGGGGGCGCGGGGAAACAGAGGACTCGCGGGGGCGCGGGGAAACGGAGGACTCGCGGGGGCGCGGGGAAACGGAGGACTCGAGGGGAAACGGAGGACTCGAGGGGAAACGGAGGACTCGAGGGGAAACGGAGGACTCGAGGGGAAACGGAGGACTCACGGGGAAACAGAGGACTCACGGGGAAACAGAGGACTCACGGGGAAACAGAGGACTCGCGGGGAAACAGAGGACTCGCGGGGGCGCGGGGAAACAGAGGACTCGCGGGGGCGCGGAGAAACGGGGGACTCGCGGGGGCGCGGGGAAACGGAGGACTCGAGGGGAAACGGAGGACTCGAGGGGAAACGGAGGACTCGAGGGGAAACGGAGGACTCGAGGGGAAACGGAGGACTCGAGGGGAAACGGAGGACTCGAGGGGAAACGGAGGACTCGAGGGGAAACAGAGGACTCGAGGGGAAACAGAGGACTCGAGGGGAAACAGAGGACTCACGGGGAAACAGAGGACTCACGGGGAAACGGAGGACTCGAGGGGAAACAGAGGACTCACGGGGAAACAGAGGACTCGCGGGGCGCGGGGAAACGGAGGACTCGAGGGGAAACGGAGGACTCGAGGGGAAACGGAGGACTCGAGGGGAAACGGAGGACTCGAGGGGAAACAGAGGACTCGAGGGGAAACAGAGGACTCGAGGGGAAACAGAGGACTCGCGGGGGCGCGGGGAAACAGAGGACTCGCGGGGGCGCGGAGAAACGGGGGACTCGCGGGGGCGCGGAGAAACGGGGGACTCGCGGGGGCGCGGAGAAACGGGGGACTCGCGGGGGCGCAGGGAAACGGGGGACTCGCGGGGGCGCGGAGAAACGGGGGACTCGCGGGGGCGCAGGGAAACGGGGGACTCGCGGGGGCGCGGAGAAACGGAGGACTCGCGGGGGCGCGGGGAAACGGAGGACTCGAGGGGAAACGGAGGACTCGCGGGGAAACAGAGGACTCGCGGGGAAACAGAGGACTCGCGGGGAAACAGAGGACTCGCGGGGAAACAGAGGACTCGCGGGGAAACAGAGGACTCACGGGGAAACAGAGGACTCGCGGGGGCGCGGGGAAACAAGGACTCAAGGGGGCGCGGAGAAACGGGGGACTCGGGGGGCGCGGAGAAACGGGGGACTCGCGGGGGCGCGGAGAAACGGGGGACTCGCGGGGGCGCAGGAAAACGGGGGGACTCGCGGGGGCGGAGAAACGGGGGGACTCGCGGGGGCGCAGGGAAACGGGGGACTCGCGGGGGCGCGGAGAAACGGAGGACTCGCGGGGGCGCGGGGAAACGGAGGACTCGAGGGGAAACGGAGGACTCGCGGGGAAACGGAGGACTCGAGGGAAAACGGAGGACTCGCGTGGAAACGGAGGACTCGAGGGGAAACGGAGGACTCGAGGGGAAACGGAGGACTCGCGGGGAAACAGAGGACTCGCGGGGAAACAGAGGACTCGCGGGGAAACAGAGGACTCGCGGGGAAACAGAGGACTCGCGGGGAAAACAGAGGACTCGCGGGGAAACAGAGGACTCGCGGGGAAACAGAGGACTCGCGGGGAACAGAGGACTCGCGGGGAAACAGAGGACTCGCGGGGGGAACAAGAGGACTCGCGGGGAAACAGAGGACTCGCGGGGAAAACAGAGGACTCGCGGGGAAACAGAGGACTCGCGGGGAAACAGAGGACTCGCGGGGAAACAGAGGACTCGCGGGGAAACAGAGGACTCGCGGGGAAACAGAGGACTCGCGGGGAAACAGAGGACTCACGGGGAACAGAGGACTCGCGGGGGCGCGGGGAAACAGAGAGGACTCAAGGGGCGCGGAGAAACGGGGGACTTGCGGGCGGCGCGGAGAAACGGGGGACTTCGCGGGGGCGCGGAGAAGAAACGGGGACTCGCGGGGGCGCAGGGAAACGGGGGACTTCGCGGGGCGCGGGAAGAAACGGGGGACTCGCGGGGGCCAGGGAAAACGGGGGGACTCGCGGGGGCGCGGAGAAACGGAGGACTCGCCGGTGGGCGCGGGGAAACGGAGGACTCGAGGGGAAACGGAGGACTCGCGGGGAAACGGAGGACTCGCGGGGAAACGGAGGACTCGAGGGGAAACGGAGGACTCGAGGGGGAACGGAGGACTCACGGGGAACAGAGGACTCGCGGGGAAACAGGAGGACTCGCGGGGGCGCGGAGAAACGGGGACTCGCGGGGCGCGGCGGAGAAACGGGGGACTCGCGGGGGCGCGGGAAACGGAGGACTCGAGGGGAAACGAAGGATCGTCGAGGAAACGGAGGACTCGAGGGGAAACGGAGGACTCGAGGGGAAACGGAGACTCGAGGGGAAACGGAGGACTCGAGGGGAAACGGAGGACTCGAGGGGAAACGGAGGACTCGAGGAAACAGAGGACTCGAGGGGAAACAGAGACTCGAGGGGAAACAGAGACTCGAGGGGAAACAGAGGACTCGAGGGGAACAGAGGACTCGAGGGGAAACAGAGGACTCGAGGGGAAACAGAGGACTCGAGGGGAAACAGAGGACTCGAGGGGAAACAGAGGACTCGAGGGGAAACAGAGGACTCGAGGGGAAACAGAGGACTCGAGGGGAAACAGAGGACTCACGGGGAAACAGAGGACTCACGGGGGAAACAGAGGACTCACGGGGAAACAGAGGACTCGCGGGGCGCGGGGAAACAGAGGACTCGCGGGGGCGCGGGGAAACGGAGGACTCGCGGTGGGCGCGGGGAAACGGAGGACTCGAGGGGAAACGGAGGACTCACGGGGAAACAGAGGACTCACGGGGAAACAGAGGACTCACGGGGAAACAGAGGACTCGCGCGGGCGCGGGGAAACGGGGGACTCGCGGGGGCGCAGGGAAACGGGGGACTCGCGGGGGCGCGGAGAAACGGGGGACTCGCGGGGGCGCAGGGAAACGGGGGACTCGCGGGGGCGCGGAGAAACGGGGGACTCGCGGGGGCGCAGGGAAACGGGGGACTCACGGGGGCACGGGGAAACGGAGGACTCGCGGGGGCGCGGGGAAACAGAGGACTTAAGGGGAAACGGAGGACTCGAGGGGAAACGGAGGACTCGAGGGGAAACGGAGGACTCGAGGGGAAACGGAGGACTCGAGGGGAAACGGAGGACTCGAGGGGAAACGGAGGACTCGAGGGGAAACGAGGACTCGAGGGGAAACGGAGGACTCGAGGGGAAACGGAGGACTCGAGGGGAAACGGAGGACTCGCGGGGAAACGGAGGACTCGAGGGGAAACGGAGGACTCGAGGGGAAACGGAGGACTCGCGGGGGCGCGGGGAAACGGAGGACTCGCGGGGAAACGGAGGCCTCGCGGGGAAACGGAGGACTCGCGGGAAACGGAGGACTCGCGGGAAACGGAGGACTCGCGGGGAAACGGAGGACTCGCGGGGAAACGGAGGACTCGCGGGGAAACGGAGGACTCGCGGGGAAACGGAGGACTCGCGGGGAAACGGAGGACTCGCGGGGAAACGGAGGACTCGCGGGGAAACGGAGGACTCGAGGGGAAACGGAGGACTCGAGGGGAAACGGAGGACTCGAGGGGAAACGGAGGACTCGCGGGGGCGCGGGAAACTGAGGACTCGCTGCAACGGTGCACGGGAATCATATGGGGCGCTGTGCAACACGAGAGAGGGGTCCTGGGGCGCTGTGCAACACGAGAGAGGGGTCCTGGGGCGCTGTGCAACACGAAGAGAGGGGTCCTGGGGCGCTGTGCAACACGAGAGAGGGGTCCTGGGGCGCTGTGCAACACGAGAGAGGGGTCCTGGGGCGCTGTGCAACACGAGAGAGGGGTCCTGGGGCGCTGTGCAACACGAGAGAGGGGTCCTGGGGCGCTGTGCAACACGAGAGAGGAATTCCTGGGGCGCTGTGCAACACGAGAGAGGAATCCTGGGGCGCTGTGCAACACGAGAGAGGGGTCCTGGGGCGCTGTGCAACACGAGAGAGGGGTCCTGGGGCGCTGTGCAACACGAGAGAGGGGTCCTGGGGCGCTGTGCAACACGAGAGAGGGGTCCTGGGGCGCTGTGCAACACGAGAGAGGGGTCCTGGGGCGCTGTGCAACACGAGAGAGGGGTTCCTGGGGCGCTGTGCAACACGAGAGAGGGGTCCTGGGGCGCTGTGCAACACGAGAGAGGAATCCTGGGGCGCTGTGCAACACGAGAGAGGAATCCTGGGGCGCTGTGCAACACGAGAGAGGGGTCCTGGGGCGCTGTGCAACACGAGAGAGGGGTCCTGGGGCGCTGTGCAACACGAGAGAGGGGTCCTGGGGCGCTGTGCAACACGAGAGAGGGGTCCTGGGGCGCTGTGCAACACGAGAGAGGGGTCCTGGGGCGCTGTGCAACACGAGAGAGGGGTCCTGGAGCGCTGTGCAACACGAGAGAGGGGTCCTGGGGCGCTGTGCAACACGAGAGAGGGGTGCGGGGGCGCGGCGAAACGCAGCACTCGCGGGGGCGCGGCGAAACGCAGCACTCGCGGGGGCGCGGCGAAACGCAGCACTCGCGGGGGCCCGGCGAAACGCAGCACTCGCGGGGGCCCGGCGAAACGCAGCACTCGCGGGGGCCCGGCGAAACGCAGCACTCGCGGGGGCCCGGCGAAACGCAGCACTCGCGGGGGCCCGGCGAAACGCAGCACTCGCGGGGGCCGGCGAAACGCAGCACTCGCGGGGGCCCGGCGAAACGCAGCACTCGCGGGGGCCCGGCGAAACGCAGCACTCGCGGGGGCCCGGCGAAACGCAGCACTCGCGGGGGCCCGGCGAAACGCAGCACTCGCGGGGGCCCGGCGAAACGCAGCACTCGCGGGCGCCCGGCGAAACGCAGCACTCGCGGGCGCCCGGCGAAACGCAGCACTCGCGGGCGCCCGGCGAAACGCAGCACTCGCGGGGGCCCGGCGAAACGCAGCACTCGCGGGGGCGCGGCGAAACGCAGCACGGAAACTGAGGACTCAAAGCACGTGCTGCAACAGAAAAATCACTGGATGCGCTGCAACGGTGCACAGGAATCATATGGCGCACTACACCGCGAGCGAGGAATCCTGGGGCTCTGTGCACCCCGAAGGCGGAGTCCTGGGGCTCTGTGCACCCCGAAGGCGGAGTCCTGGGGCTCTGTGCACCCCGAAGGCGGAGTCCTGGGGCTCTGTGCACCCCGAAGGCGGAGTCCTGGGGCTCTGTGCACCCCGAAGGCGGAGTCAGGGGGCTCTGTGCACCCCGAAGGCGAAGTCCTGTGGCTCTGTGCACCTCGAAGGCGGAGTCCTGGGGCTCTGTGCACCCTGAAGGCGGAGTCCTGGGGCTCTGTGCACCGTGAAGGAGAAGTCCTGGGGCTCTGTGCACCCCGAAGGCAGAGTCCTGGGTCCTTGTAATGTGCTGCTAAAGTGATGGTGCACATGAGCAGGACTGATGGATGGGGGGGGGGTGGTGGCAGCACACGCGGCGTCTCTGCACGCAGAGCGAGGCGGCGCACGCGGCGTCTCTGCACGCAGAGCGAGGCGGCGCACGCGGCGTCTCTGCACGCAGAGCGAGGCGGCGCACGCGGCGTCTCTGCACGCAGAGCGAGGCGGCGCACGCGGCGTCTCTGCACGCAGAGCGAGGCGGCGCACGCGGCGTCTCTGCACGCAGAGCGAGGCGGCGCACGCGGCGTCTCTGCACGCAGAGCGAGGCGGCACACGCGGCGTCTCTGCACGCAGAACGAGGCGGCACACGCGGCGTCTCTGCACGCAGAGCGAGGCGGCACACGCGGCGTCTCTGCACGCAGAGCGAGGCGGCACACGCGGCGTCTCTGCACGCAGAGCGAGGCGGCACACGCGGCGTCTCTGCACGCAGAGCGAGGCGGCACACGCGGCGTCTCTGCACGCAGAGCGAGGCGGCACACGCGTACAGCAGAGGCTGGAGGCATCATGGGTAATCAGCGGATTTGAATAAACCTTTGGAAAAGGTGACGTCCATCTCTCTACTATTCATGAAGGTCCAAAGATCCACTGGTTGGCGTCACCGCGGCAAACATAAGGGATCATCGGCCCTTACCCGGATACCCAGAATCACGCAAACACTGGCAGAACCACCACCACCGGCAACCACGGCAGAACCACCATCACGGGCAACAACGGCAGAACCACCACCACCGGCAACAATGGCAGCAGAACAGCAAACACCCAATAACCTCTAAAGAAAGTGGTAACCAGATGGAGGTTTATATGCACAAACACAAAGAACCGAGCCCCAAAAACAATCTACATCAACCATAAAGCAGAGGGTCTCTGCACGCCGCCCAAAACACACCACTATACCCAGACCCCCAAAAAAGAGAGATCCACAACCAGCTGCCGAATACCACACCATTTCATCCAATAAAACGCAGCCACCCATAACAAGATACAGAGGCCTATAAACCACAGCCACCCATAACAAGATACAGAGGCCTATAAACCACAGCCACCCATAACAAGATACAGAGGCCTATAAACCCCAGCCACCCATAACAAGATACAGAGGCCTATAAACAGAATACATCCATAACAAGATACAGAGGCCTATAAACCGCAGCCACCCATGACAAGATACAGAGGCCTATAATCCACAGCCACCCATAACAAGATACAGAGGCCTATAAGCCGCAGCCACCCATAACAAGATACAGAGGCCTATAAACCCCAGCCACCCATGACAAGATACAGAGGCCTATAAACTACAGCCACCCATAACAAGATACAGAGGCCTATAAACAGAACAATACATCCATAACAAGATACAGAGGCCTATAAACAGAATACATCATAACAAGATACAGAGGCCTATAAACCGCAGCCACCCATAACAAGATACAGAGGCCTATAAACCGCAGCCACCCATAACAAGATACAGAGGCCTATAAACCGCAGCCACCCATAACAAGATACAGAGGCCTATAAACCGCAGCCACCCATAACAAGATACAGAGGCCTATAAACCGCAGCCACCCAAAACAAGATACAGAGGCCTATAAACCGCAGCCACCCATAACAAGATACAGAGGCCTATAAACAGAACAATACATCCATAACAAGATACAGAGGCCTATAAACAGAATACATCATAACAAGATACAGAGGCCTATAAACCGCAGCCACCCATAACAAGATACCTAACAAGATACAGAGGCCTATAAACCGCAGCCACCCATAACAAGATACAGAGGCCTATAAACCGCAGCCACCCATAACAAGATACCTAACAAGATACAGAGGCCTATAAACCGCAGCCACCCATAACAAGATACAGAGGCCTATAAACCGCAGCCACCCATAACAAGATACAGAGGCCTATAAACCGCAGCCACCCATAACAAGATACAGAGGCCTATAAACCGCAGCCACCCATAACAAGATACAGAGGCCTATAAACCGCAGCCACCCATAACAAGATACAGAGGCCTATAAACCGCAGCCACCCATAACAAGATACAGAGGCCTATAAGCCGCAGCCACCCATAACAAGATACAGAGGCCTATAAACCACAGCCACCCATAACAAGATACCTAACAAGATACAGAGGCCTATAAACCACAGCCACCCATAACAAGATACAGAGGCCTATAAACCGCAGCCACCCATAACAAGATACAGAGGCCTATAAACCGCAGCCACCCATAACAAGATACAGAGGCCTATAAACCGCAGCCAGCCATAACAAGATACAGAGGCCTATAAACCGCAGCCACCCATAACAAGATACAGAGGCCTATAAACCGCAGTCACCCATAACAAGATACAGAGGCCTATAAACCACAGCCACCCATAACAAGATACAGAGGCCTATAAACCGCAGCCACCCATAACAAGATACAGAGGCCTATAAACCACAGCCACCCATAACAAGATACAGAGGCCTATAAACCGCAGCCACCCATAACAAGATACAGAGGCCTATAAACCGCAGCCACCCATAACAAGATACAGAGGCCTATAAACCGCAGCCACCCATAACAAGATACAGAGGCCTATAAACCGCAGCCACCCATAACAAGATACAGAGGCCTATATGACAGAACAGCCGTGACGTTCAATTTATTAGCCCATAAAAAGTTAAAAGTTTGTTTGTTCAAGGTCAAATTTAGTTTATACAATTTATGTCTGTGTGATCCCTGGGTGTATTGTGTTTCCCCTCGCAAATTCCCCGCACCAAACGCGTCTGTAATCCCTCACAATTTAATAACACCCAAATTGCCCAGTTTTCGTTCCCCCATGTGTAGAATTTGTTAGTACAATTTGTGCCCGTATGTTTATGGTTGTTTATTAGGTTCATTGCCAAATTTGCCTTGCCCAGCCATCGTAGTTTATCTGCCCAGCGCAACCCTCCTGCAGCTGCCGCCGGCCGAAACCAAGCACAGTCGACATTCCTGGCACCCTGCACCGCTCAGCCCCTGTTCCTGGCACCGGAGGGCTTTTTGGGCAGAGGGGCCCTGGGAACATGGTGCCATTGTGGGGTGAGTTCTAGAGACCAGCGCCACCGAGATCACCCCCCAATCAGCCACTGGACTCAGGTCAGGTTTCCCAGCCGCAGAGGAGATCCGTTGCCAGAGTCAGAGCTCGCATTCCAGGGGGTGGAATTTCCCGGGCGGGGAGCAGCCCAGGGCGGGCCAGACAGTGTGGCACCAAGAGCTGGGACCCTGTTAAACATACAATAAGGGCTTGGGCTAGAGGCAGTGGCAGAACTGGCACCGGGGTGTCTGGGGGCGGGCATGGGAGAGAACAATGGGACTGTACCATATAAACGGACCGTGTATGTGCTGTTTTACAATAAACCAACTTGCTTAACCTATACTGCGTCTCGACGAGTATTTGGTCAGAGGGACTGTCTGCTAGGTATTTCCTCCTGGCGGACTCGATATATTCCAGCAAGGGACCTGACGCCGGCTCTCTACCGCTGCTCACTGCAGAGCAACCCCGGCACTTAAGGCGGATCTACTCCCTCCGAGTAGCGTCGTCCATCACATTGGTGGCAGCGTGGGACCGCTGAGACCAGCCCAGTAGGGGGGGACATAGCCGCTGGCTTGACCCCGGTCTCGGACACCGAAACCCGCAGAGAGCCTGGAGCTGCTCCACCCAAGAGGGGATTCTGAGACCAGTCCAGCAGGGGGAGATATAGCCGCTGGCTTGACCCCGGTCTCCGATACCCAGGGGCTACAAGGTTTCCCCGGCCAGAGGCGGTGAGAACCGTATGGCACAGCACTACAGCAGCCTAAAAAGGACCACGCTGAAGGAGTTGCTGGAGGCAAGAGGAAAAGCGTCCAGTGGCAAATCAAAGGCGATCATCATCGAGGAACTGATGGAAGACGATCGGGTAAGCATGGCCCCCTCTGAAACTTCAGAAACCTCCGAGTGGCAGCGGGAGGTACAGTGGCGGCTTGCCCTGTATGGAACCGACCCTCCAGCCGACATAATTGCCGGCGTCCTGGCTAGCACGGATCAACTCCGTCAGGCTGAGATACAACACCGGTCCGGTGGGTTGACCGCATCCCGAGGCAGCACAGGGCCCCTCAAGCAGAAGATTCCCTATGCAGCCTTCAAGATGTTCCCCGAGGGGAGCGAAGACATTGACGGGTGTCATGGAACGGACATAGGGGCTCTGACCAGCGAGCCCCAGAACTAACAGCCTGGGACATTTCAAAGACCTTTTTCTTTATTTGAGACTCTTTCGGTTTTGCGTGTTGAAATGAACAGTTATACCTTTTCTAGATGTGGTTTTATTGGTGTGATGTATTACCATGTATCCTGTATTGTATGAGTGTGGATTCAGATGTGTAATTGTGTGATGCATTTAAAGGTATTATATTTCCCCTTGGTTGCTAGGAGTGAAAGGCTGTGTTGAAATTCAATTGTATGCTAATTTCTGTGTACATTAGCTCTGTGTGTGTGTGTGTAATCTGATGATGCAAGCATGCCATTGTATGCAAATTGAGTTCCCATTCAAGCCTGGGCATGTCTCCTTTGTGTGTGAGATGTTTAAATGCGTGTCCCATTTGAGTAAAAAGTCAGTTCAACTGCGTTTCACTTGAAGCATACAGCCCCGTTTGGTGTCGTCATTTCATAGCTAAAATCACAGTGCAGGAAACACTCTGCGGTCTCCTAGCTCCCCACTACGCAGAACGGGTCAACTTAATTCGGCAGCACCATCTCGCCAAGTAACGCCAGGGTCATCTCAGGCCGCTCGAGACGCCGAGTGCCGTGACACTCGGTAGTCGGGCCTGACGCCATCAAGAGGGGGTCAGATTGGAGCACACCCGCAGACGGATAACCCCTCATTACGTCACAGTGGTGGCAGCGGTGGGATAGCTCTCTGCACCCCCAGAAGACCCTCATCATGGCAGCATATGCCAATTATAAACGGGACACACTGCGGGGCATGCTGGAGGACCATGGAGGAACCGTGGGCTCAAAGAGCAAGGATGCCCTGGTCGAAGAATTGGCGGCCCTGGATCAGCAGACCAGGGACCTGCCCGCAAACCTCACCACCGATCGTAGCTCAGGCGTCCAGCCCTGAAAACTCCTTACAGAAGAAGGTACAGCAGCGGCTTGCGGAGACGCGCCGACAGAAGCCACCTTCCAGAACTTCGTCCGGGACATCACCCATGAAGAAGAGCAGGAGCGGGTGCGCCAATATGAGATACGGCTGGCGGAAATCCAGTACCAACAGGGAGGAAACCCCAACTGGGAAAGACCAACGGCACGGAAGGTGCCCTTCCAGGTCTTCAAGAGCTTCAACGAGGCAGAGGAGGAAATAGAAAGTTTCCTCCAGGACTTTGAACGCTCGTGCCAACTACACGAGGTTCAACGGGCCGCTTGGGTTGGGATCCTGGCGTGTAAACTAACAGGGCGGGCTGCGGAGGCCTACAGGACTGTCCCAGACGAAGAAGCCCGGGACTATGAACAGGTGAAACAAACCCTGCTGGCCCATTTTGCCATCACCCCCGAAGCCAGCCGGATGAAATTCCGAAATTCCCGGCGGCCCCACGGTACTACCCATGTGGAGTGGGCGCACCGGCTGCAACGGGACATGAAGACCTGGTTCGCCGGAAGCAAGGCTCGAACCCTCGAAGAAGTCACTCAGCTGTTCCTTCTAGAGCAGTTTTTCGACCACACCACCCCGGCCATGCGGGAGTGGGTGAGGGACAAGAAGCCCCAGACGGTGCAGCAAGCGGCCACCTGGGCCGATGAGTATACGGACACGCGCACGTCCCACGAGGGGGAACGACCTCCACCCTCCCGATCCACCCTACCACCTCCCCGTGCCACACCCCCACCTCCCCGGCCGGAGCCAACAACACACTGGCCCGCACCCCGGGTCCCAAACCGGGCCCCTTCCACGGCTACCATCTGTTGTTATGGGTGAGGCCAGATGGGCCACTACCGCCAGAACTGCCCCAACCAGCCGCCCCTTCCGCGGGGCCCCATCCGAGCCCCACCCGCGGCTCATTGTTACCAGGAGGAATCCCCATACTGGGACCCACAGGAGGAATGGGGGATGCTGCATGAGGCCGATCCCGTGCAGGCTGCATCCGCCGACAACCGCTAACACCACAGACAGGCGGTATGGATTAACGGGCGGGCCGCCGAAGGTCTCCGCGACTCCGGCGCTACCATCACGCTTGTCCGGCCTCACCTGATTCCCTGAAAGGACCGGCTGGACCGCACCGTCGCTGTTCGCGTAGCCGGAGGCAAGGTGCTCCGACTCGCTACCGCCCGAGTCCATTTGGATTGGGGGTCGGGGGAGGGATCCGTGCAGGTGGGGTTACTCGACCAACAGAAATCCTCCTGGGGAACGACCTGGGACGCTTGGTATCAGCCTACGCCACGGACGCGGCCGCCCCAGTGACCACCCGGCAACAAAGCCACCGGATCGACCAAGGCACTCCGGTCGGGCCCAGGTGAGACCAACCAGACCTCTCCGACCTCCCAAACCCCCCAAGCCTCCCCCCGACCGGACGAACCCACATCTCCTCCCCCGGACCACCCCCTCACGTGGAGCTCTCCAGCCACCCTCCGGCACCAGACCCAGACTGACCCCACCCTAGAAAGGTACCGCGACCGGGCCGGCCAGGGTCCCGGCGACGGACGGGACGACAGCATTGAGTGGGAAGATGGGCTACTGTATCGGTACACCAATAGGGGAGACGCTCAGAAACCACGGGCTCCCCACAAACAGCTAGTAGTACCGCAGGCCCCCAGAAAGGAACTCCTGAGACTGGCCCACGACATTCCCCTCGCCGGCCATCTAGGAATGGCCAAGACCCGACACCGGTTAACCCGAGCATTCTTCTGGCCTCGCCTTAGTGAGGATGTCCGGAGTACTGCCGCACCTGCCCGACCTGCCAGAAAACGGGGAAAACTGGGGACCACCCGAAAGCCCCCCTTCACCCCATGCCCATCATTCAAGAACCCTTTAGTCGGGTGGCGGTAGACATAATTGGTCCCTTACCCCGCCCCAGCGCCACCGGGAAGAGATATATTCTCACCGTGGTGGACTACGCCACCCGATACCCCGAGGCGGTGGCCCTGTCTAACATTCAGGCAGACACCGTCGCCGATGGCCTCCTACAGGTGTTCTCTAGGGTAGGATTTCCTCAGGAAATCTTGTCTGATCAGGGCTCCCAATTCACCGCTGAGCTAACCCAACAGCTCTGGCGTCTGTGCGGGGTTAAGGCGCTTCACAGCGCCCCATACCACCCGCAGACGAACGGGCTGTGCGAGCGGTTTAATGGGACCCTGAAACAGCTCATCCGCGCTTACACCCAAGAGAGGAAAGACTGGGAGAAATACCTACCCCACCTGTTATTTGCCTACCGGAGGTCCCCCAAGAGTCGACCGGGTTCTCCCCCTTCGAACTCCTGTACGGGCGACGGGTGCGAGGCCCCCTAGACTTAGTCCGGGCGCAGTGGGAGGGGGGACAGGAAGCCGAAGGGCTCCCCGCCGTGAGTTACGTCCTGGAGCTCCGAGAGCGCTTGACCGAACTCACGGCGATGGTTCAGGGGAACATGCAGGCAGCCCAGGCCCAGCAGAAGGCATGGTACGACCGCTCTGCCCGCAGCCGCTCGTTTCTCGTGGGGCAGAAGGTCCTGGTGTTGAAACCACAGCGGCAGAACAAGCTGCAGGCGTCCTGGCAGGGCCCCTATCGGGTGGTCACCCAAGTGGGAGAGACCACCTACGTGGTTGTCAGCTGTACCGACACCAGGATCCAGCGGACGTTCCATGTTCAATATGCTGAAGGCATACCACACGCGCGCCCCGAGACGGTATCTGCCATCTGCGCTCCTGCGACCGAGGAGGCAGAACAGTTCCCCCTGGTAGACCTCCCCGGATAGACGGTCGGCCCTCAGGGGTGGAACAAGTGCAGCTAGGGGAAGGGTTGGGTCCCCATAAGCAGGAGCAGGCCAGACAGCTGCTCCAAGAGCACCAGGAGCTCTTCTCTGCACTCCCTGGCTACACCAGCCGGGCCGTGCACCAGGTGGAAACCCCCGGCCAGCGTCCCCATCGGCAACCGGCATACAGACTCCCGGAGGCAGTACGCGAATCCATGCGGGCTGAAATCCGGGAGATGCTGGAGCTGGGAGTTATCGAGCCCTCTGCCAGTCCATGGGCCTCGCCCGTAGTCCTGGTCCCCAAAAAGGATGGTACCACCCGGTTTTGTGTCGACTACCGGAGGCTCAATGACTGCACTGTCACTGATGCTTACCCCATGCCCCGAGTCGACGAGCTATTGGATCAGATCTCCCAGGGCCATTTCTTGACCACGGTAGATCTGTGCAAGGGGTACTGGCACATTCCCCTTGCAGAGGAGGCGACCCCGAAGTCGGCCTTCATCACCCCGTTCAGCCTGTACCAGTTTCGGGTCATGCCATTCGGGATGAAGAACGCCCCGGCCACTTTTCAGCGGTTGATCGATCGCCTCCTCGATGGCCTCCAGGAATTCGCTTGCGCGTACCTGGACGACATCGCCATCTACAGCCAGACTTGGGAGGAACACCTTCACCATCTGGGGGTGTTATTCGCTCGGTGTCACGGAAGGGACATGGGGCTCGCGCAGCGAGACCCAGGACTCAAACCCAAGACATTTTTAAAAAGACCTTGTTTCCTTTGAACCGTTTTGCAGTTGTGCGTTTCAATGTATGAACAGTTTATTTTCCTTGCTAGATGTGGTTTTACTTGATGTGCTGTATTAAGATGTACCCTGTGTGATTTTAAATATACTTTACAACGTTTTGGTTTTAGTTTAATTTAGTTTAGTGAAATGACATAGCTTTGGTTTTAAAAAACATGCTTATATTCCTGTAGGTGAATGTGGGTTTCTGTAGCCAGTAAACAAGTTTTTGCTGCTGTGTAATTTATGCGTCAGGGATTTTCCCCATTATCTAGCTACATGTTTAATTTAAGGGATCTCTGATAGTGTGTGTTTAATCTGATGTGCTGGGAACAATGGATCTACAAATGTTGTGTGCGCTGAAGGCTAAGAGAATGTGAAGAATGTTGATTGTAAATAACTGACATAATCTAATTAGAATTGGGTGTGCTAGTAATTAGTATGGGTATGCAAATTGTGACTGTTATTACTTCAGCATAAATAGTGGCGTTGTTCATTAAAAGAGTCAGTTCATCTGAGTGTTTGAAACATACAGCTCTGCCTGGTGTTGTCATTTAACGTCGGCTACATATCACCACCACCCAGGAACGGGTCACTCTAACTCCGCAGCAGAACATCGATTCGCCGCGCCGTTGCGCCACCTTGAATCGGTATCTTGGGATACCGCAACCACCACCGAATCGGGTCCTCGGCTGAGCGCCGTGCCTGCATCTGCAAGGAGACTCTACCGAACCGCGGTTCGCCACGCAGACCGTCTCCAGCCCTTCAATGGTCAGTAGATCCGCTGCTCGAGACGCGCCGAGTGCCGTGCCACTCGGTAGTCGGGCGGATTTCCGCCGTGGGTGCCCCATCTACTCTCCAGATCTCCACCGCCACGTAGTCTTCTACCCAGCCGCTCGAGACGCTGGGTGCCGTGCCACTCGGTAGTCGGGCTTGGCAACACCAAAGAAGGGGGTCAGATAGAGCAGGACCGCAGGCGGATACTCCATTCCGTCATACTCGGATAAGGGACGCCAACCTGACCCTTAAACCCGCGAAGTGTAGGATAGGGATGTCCGAGGTACAGTACCTCGGCCACCGGGTGGGTCGGGGAACCCAGCGTCCAGAACCGGCCAAGATAGAAGCCATTCTGGAGTGGCCCATCACCAAGACTCAGGTCCTCGCTTTCTTGGGGCCGGCAGGGTACTACCGGAAATTCGTTCCCAACTATAGCGTCCTCGCCAAACCCCTGACCGACCTGACTAAGAAAACCTGCCCCCGCCAAGTCCTGTGGTCCCCGGAAGTGCCAAACCGCCTTCCAACAACTGAAGACCGCCATAACCCAAGCACCCCTCTTGGCAGCTCCCAATTATAACAAACGCTTCATTGTCCATACAGACGCATCGATGTTCGACTGGAGCCGTACTAAGCCAAGTGGGGGACGACGGGGGGGGGGGTCATCCGGTGGCTTACATCAGCCGCAAACTCCTACCCCGGGAGGTGGGATACGCAGCGGTCGAGAAAGAATGTCTGGCCTTGGTTTGGGCCCTGTGAAAGTTCCAGCCGTATGTGTACGGGCGGTCCTTCACCGTAATGACGGATCACAACCCCCTGGTGTGGCTCAACCGGGTGGCGGGGGAGAACGGCCGCGTGTTGCGGTGGAGCCTGGCCCTCCAACCTTTTAACTTTTCTATCCAATATCGGCCCGGGCCACAGAACGGGAATGCCGACGGTCTATCCCGGCAATCGGCCCGGGAGCCCGGAGATCCAAGCTCCCCGACTTCCCCTATTTGACCCGTGTGGGTCCAACCGGTCCGTCGGACTCGTTTGAAGGGGGGAGGAATGTCATGGAACGGACATAGGGGCTCTGACCAGCGAGCCCCAGAACTAACAGCCTGGGACATTTCAAAGACCTTTTTCTTTTTATTTGAGACTCTTTCGGTTTTGCGTGTTGAACTGAACAGTTATACCTTTTCTAGATGTGGTTTTATTGGTGTGATGGATTACCATGTATCCTGTATTGTATGAGTGTGGATTCAGATGTGTAATTGTGTGATGCATTTAAAGGTATTATATTTCCCCTTGGTTGCTAGGAGTGAAAGGCTGTGTTGAAATTCAATTGTATGCTAATTTCTGTGTACGTTAGCTCTGTGTGTGTGTGTAATCTGATGATGCAAGCATGCCAATGTATGCAAATTGAGTTCCCATTCAAGCCTGGGCATGTCTCCTTTGTGTGTGAGATGTTTAAATGCGTGTCCCATTTGAGTAAAAAGTCAGTTCAACTGCGTTTGACTTGAAGCATACAGCCCCGTTTGGGGTCGTCATTTCATAGCTAAAAATCACAGTGCAGGAGACACTCTGCGGTCTCCTAGCTCCCCACTACGCAGAACGGGTCAACTTAATTCGGCAGCACCATCTCGCCAAGTAACGCCAGGGTCATCTCAGGCCGCTCGAGACGCCGAGTGCCGTGACACTCGGTAGTCGGGCCTGACGCCATCAAGAGGGGGTCAGATTGGAGCACACCCGCAGACGGATAACACCTCATTCCGTCACAACGGGTTCTTGCAGGACTTTGAGAGACAATGTGTGCTGCAAAACGTGGCTGGCAAGGACTGGGTACCCATTCTGGCCAGCAAGTTAACCGGAAGAGCGGCAGAAGGGTACCGGGCGGTAACGGATGAGGACTGCATGATTTATGAGCGAGTCAAAGAACATCTCCTAGCCCGCTACGCTCTCACCCCAGAGGCATACCGGGTGAGATTCCGGGGCCTTCGGAAGGGAACCGCTGACTCTTATGCCGAATGGGGCCACCGCATGCAGCAAGCCGTCAGCAGCTGGGTCCACGGGTGCTAGGCGACCAGTCCTGACCAAATCATTCAGCTGATCCTACTGGAGCAATTGTACAACTAATCACCCCCAGAGGTCCGCGACTGGGTCCGAGATCGGAGGCCCCTCACGCTACCAGAGGCCACCCGCCTGGCTGACGAATACAATGATGCCAGGCCAGAAACCGTCAACCCGACCAAACCACCTCTTCGGATCAACCCCGCTCTGGCTACACGGCCAACACCTCCGGAGCGAGCACCCCGATACCAACCACCCCCACAGCCCCAACGTACTGGCCCGCGATGCTTTGGCTGCATTCAGCTGGGACATATTCGGGATCGCTGCCCCCTGAATCGGAGCCGACCCCCACCAACCCGCCCAACTTACTCCCCGGCCAGAGCCTCCGCATTATGCTGCCAGCATGACCCGGCACCCAAGATCTTTACCCCCGGAGAAAAGGACTTTGGACTTCTCCATGAGGCCAACCCTGTACAGGCAGCCACCCAGGACAACCGCCAGCACCATCGCCAGATGGTTCACATCAACGGCCAGCCAGCCCAAAGACTACGGGACACTGGGGCCACCCTTACACTGGCTCAGCCCCACCTCATCCACCCCGCAGCCACAACAGGCTATTCTGTAGCCGTCCTCACCCAAGCTCCGAAGGGACTCAGGTAAGAAACACCAGCCCCGACCTTAACCCAGACAACCGCCCCACACTAACTTGGGATTCCCCGTGCGACTTTGCCAAGGAAACCTTTGCAGACATTATCCTTACAGACAGCAGGCGGGTCGGGACCCGGGGGCGGGATAGGGGAGGTAAGCTTTGAATGGGACCAGGGGAAGTTGTATAGGATCTCCGGGGGAGCAGGGAGGTGGGCAGCCCAGATACCCATTCTACAGCTGGTAGTGCCGACGAAATATCGGCGTGCTCTCTTAAAGATCGGGCACGTTATTCCGCGAGCAGGCCATCTGGGACACAGGCGGACCTTGCATCGCCTGACCCAGAGCTTCTTCTGGCCTCTTCTATCTGGCGATGTGAGGGATTACTGCCGGACCTGCGAGATATGCCAGAGAGTAGGGAAGCGAGGGGACACAGATAAGGCCACCCTGAGACCCCTACCCATAGTGGGAGAGCCATTTAGGAGGGTGGCGGTAGATCTGATAGGGCCCTTAGCGGTGCCCAGCACTACGGGGAAGAAATACATCCTAACCGTAGTTGACTACGTGACCCGGTACCCTACGGAATATCCAGGCAGAGACGGTAGCTGGTGCTCTGCTCCAGATATTCTCAAGGGTTGGATTTCCACAGGAAATCCTTTCCGACCAGGGCACGCAGTTCATGGCCGAGGTTACCCAACAGCTCTGGAAACTGTGTGGGATTAAACCCCTGTACAGCTCCCCGTACCATCCGCAGACCAACGGGCTCCGCAAGCGTTTTAATGGGACCTTAAAACAGCTCCTCCACACTTTCACCATGTCCCATAAGGACTGTGAGCTCCACCTACCCCACCTCCTCTTTGCGTACCGGGAGGTCCCCTAGGAAGCCACCGGCTTCTCTCCCTTTAAGCTGCTGTACGGCCGGAGGGTCCGAGGCCCATTGGACCTGCTCCGGGAGCATTGGGACGGTACTGTGTCTGAAGAAGGGACATCGGTCATAGACTATGTACTCGAGTTCAGGGATCGGCTGCAAAGATTGACCGCCCTGGTCCGGGACAATCTCAAAGCCGCACAGACTAGGCAGAAGAGGTGGTATGACCGGTCGGCCAGGGACCGCACCTTCCAGCTAGGACAGAAAGGGTTAGCTCTCTGACCGGTCAAACAGAATAAGCTCCAGGCAGTCTGGCAGGGACCGTACAAAATTATAGAAAAACTCTGCGATACCACCTTCATAGCAGCCAGCTGTTCCAATGAAAAGATCCAACAAACCTTTCATGTGAACATGCTGAAGCCATATCATGAGAGGGAAGAGGCAGTAGCCGCGATCTGCGCTCCGGATGTGGGGGACCTGGAGGGTCTCCCCCTACCGGTGCTGCCAGGGGATCCTAGAGCCAAATGAGGGGTAGCTGATGTCCGGCTTGGCAAGGGACTTCGTTCATGCCACAGAGAACAGGCTCAGCAGTTGCTCCAGGAGCTCTTGGAAGATTTGTTCTCGTCCCGCCCCGGCTACACTACTGTAGCGCTGCATCGAGTTGATACCCAAGGTCAAGCCCCCTTGAGGCAGACGGCGTACCGCATCCCGGATGCAGTAAAGGACAGGATGAAGCAGGAGATCCGAGAGATGTTGGATCTCAGGGTAATAGAACCATCGGATATCCCGTGGGCATCTCCGGTGGTCCTAGTCCCCAAAAAGGATGGTACTACCAGGTTCTGTGTTGACTACAGGAGGTTGAATGTGCCCACGGTCACCGACGCCGACCCCATGCCCCGGGTAGACAAGCTCCTCGACCGCATTGCCCAGGGGAACTTCCTCACCACCATGACTTGTGTAAGGGCTATTGGCAGATTCCCCTTGCCGCGGAAGATGTGCCAAAATCGGCATTCATTACTCCCTTCTGTTCCAATTTCGGGTCATGCCATTTGGGATGAAGAATGCCCCAGCCACCTTTCAATGCATGGTGGATCGGCTGCTGGACGGAATGCAGGACTTTACGAGTGCCTACCTAGACGATATTGCCATCTTTAGCAATACCTGGGAGGAACACCTAGTCCACTTGAGAACCGTATTGGACAGCATAAGCGAGGCAGGGCTGACCATCAAACCCGACAAGTGCCACGTAGGGATGTCAGAGGTCCAGTACCTAGGGCATAGGGTGGGTTGCGGGAAGCAGCGTCCGGAACCAGCCAAAATCGAAGCCGTTGCCCATTGGCCAACCCCCCCGCACCAAAACCCAGGTACTAGCCTCTTTAGGGACAGCAGGGTACTACCGACGCTTTGTACCCAATTACAGCGCCATTGCCAAACCCCTGACCGACCTCACCCGCAAAAACCTTCCCCGGTAAGTCCTGTGGCCCCCGGAGTGTGAGGGAGCCTCCCAACAGTTAAAACGGGCATTGGTGGAGGCACCCGTACTAGCCTCTCCCGATCCAACTAAACGTTTTGTCGTTCACACAGATGCCTCCATGTTCGGATTGGGAGCGGTGCTGAGTCAAGTTAGAGAAGATGGAAATGACCACCCTGTTGCCTATATCAGCCGGAAGCTATTACCCAGGGAGGTCGCCTACGCGGCCATCGAGAAGGAATGTTTAGCCCTTGTATGGGCACTTAAGAAACTTCAGCCCTACCTATACGGGCGATCCTCCACCGTCCTCACGGATCATAACCCCCTGGTATGGCTGAACCGCGTGGCTGGAGACAATGGCCGACTTCTGCGGTGGAGCCTCAAACTGCAGCCTTTTAATTTTTCCATTCAGTATCGGTCTGGAAAACACAATGCCAATGCAGACGGTCTATCTCGCCAGACCGAACATGAAACGTGAGCACTGACTTTCATGGACATTCCCAGGCGGACCCGACTAAGGGTCTCACCGGGTCTGCCATCTTTGGACTCGGGGGAGCTGTGTGACAGAACAGCCGTCACGTTCAATTTATTAGCCCATAAAAAGTTAAAAGTTCGTTTGTTCAAGGTCAAATTTAGTTTATACAATTTATGTATGATCCCTGGGTGTATTGTGTTTCCCCTCGCAAATTCCCCGCACCAAACGCGTCTGCAATCCCTCACAATTTAATAACACCCAAATTGCCCAGCCATCGTAGTTTATCTGCCCAGCGCAACCCTGATGCAGCTGCCGCCGGCCGAAACCAAGCACAGCCGACATTCCTGGCACCCTGCACCGCTCAGCCCCTGTTCCTGCCACCGGAGGGCTTTTTGGGCCCTGGGAACATGGTGCCATTGTGGGGTGAGTTCTAGAGACCAGCGCCACCGAGATCACCCCCAAATCAGCCGCTGGACTCAGGTCGGGTTTCCCAGCCGCAGAGGAGATCAGAGCTCGCACTCCAGGGGGTGAAATTTCCCGGGCGGGGAGCAGCCCAGGGCGGGCCAGACCGTGTGGCACCAAGAGCTGGGACCCTGTTAAACATACAATAAGGGCTCGGGCTAGAGGCAGAACTGGCACCGGGGTGTCTGGGGGCGGGCATGGGAGAGAACAATGGGACTGTACCATATAAACAGACCGTGTATGTGCTGTTTTACAATAAACCAACTTGCTTAACCTATACTGCGTCTCGACGAGTATTTGGGAAGAGGGACTGTCTGCTAGGTATTTCCTCCTGGCGGACTCAATATATTCCAGCAAGGGACCTGACGCCGGCTCGCTACCTCTGCTCACTGCAGAACAACTCCAGCACTTAAGGCGGATCTACTCCCTCCAAGTAGCGGCGCCTGTCACAGCCTATAAACCGCAGCCACCCATAACAAGATACCTAACAAGATACAGAGGCCTATAAACCGCAGCCACCCATAACAAGATACAGAGGCCTATAAACTGCAGCCACCCATAACAAGATACCTAACAAGATACAGAGGCCTATAAACCGCAGCCACCCATAACAAGATACAGAGGCCTATAAACCGCAGCCACCCATAACAAGATACAGAGGCCTATAAACCGCAGCCACCCATAACAAGATACAGAGGCCTATAAACCGCAGCCACCCATAACAGATACAGAGGCCTATAAACCGCAGTCACCCATAACAAGATACAGAGGCCTATAAACCGCAGCCACCCATAACAAGATACAGAGGCCTATAAACCGCAGCCACCCATAACAAGATACAGAGGCCTATAAACCGCCAGCCACCCATAACAAGATACAGAGGCCTATAAACCGCAGCCACCCATAACAAGATACAGAGGCCTATAAACCGCAGCCACCCATAACAAGATACAGAGGCCTATAAACCGCAGCCACCCATAACAAGATACAGAGGCCTATAAGCCGCAGTAGCCGCGCGTGTGTTTGATCATAGCACATTGAGGTATAACATGAAACGGAAGCCGCCAGATGAGCACAGTACACAGAAACACAAAGTGCCCGCGCACGCACACAGGACAGGTGAGGCACACGCAGGACAGGTGAGGCGCGCACACAGGGACATGGGCGCGCACACAGCGAGAGCGAGCGAGGCGCACGCAGGTACCCAGTGACAGGCGAGTGCGCACGCAGGACAGGCGAGGCACACGCAGGACAGGCGAGGCACACGCAGGACAGGCGAGGCGCACGCAGGACAGGCGAGGCGCACGCAGGACAGATGACAGGCGAGGCGCACGCAGGACAGGCGAGGCGCACGCAGGACAGGGGAGGCGCACGCAGGACAGGGGAGGCGCACGCAGGACAGGTGACAGGCGAGGCGCACGCAGGACAGGCGAGGCGCACGCAGGACAGGTGACAGGCGAGGCGCACGCAGGACAGGCGAGGCGCACGCAGGACAGGCGAGGCGCACGCAGGACAGGTGACAGGCGAGGCGCACACAGGACAGGTGAGGCGCACACAGGACAGGTGAGGCGCACGCAGTACCCACTCGGCTCAGTCTCGCATGGATGGAAACAGGTTATGAAGACACAGACGGGATTCCGGCTGGCGCTGCGGAAAGTAACAATGTGACCGGCCCTCCCTGCTGCCCCCACGCACACTCAGGGGCCCCACCTGTTTGATAGGGATGGCTCTTCCACTGCCAACACTCTCAGATTTACACTCCGGGGCTCCCCGCTTCTCTCTGTCCACCTCTGCTCCCCTCCGAGACTGGAAGAGAACAAGATACAGGCACACATTACAACAGGACAGGCGGGAGGGGGCGCTGCGCACACACCAACAAACCGGACGGGAGGGGGCGCGCGCACACACACCAACAAACAGGACGGGAGGGAGGGGACGCTGCACACACACCAACAAACAGGACGGGAGGGAGGGGGCGCTGCACCACACCAACAAACAGGACGGGAGGGAGGGGGCTGCCTGCACACACAACAAACAGGACGGAGGAGGAGGGGGCGCTGCGTGCACACACCAACAAACAGGACGGGAGGGACAGGGGCGCTGCCACACACCAACAAACAGGACGGGAGGGAGGGGGCGCTGCACACACCAACAAACAGCGACGGGAGGGGGGGCGCTGCACACACCAACAAACAGGATGGGAGGAGGGGGCGCTGCACACACCAACAAACAGGACGGGAGGGAGGGGGCGCTGCACACACCAACAAACAGGACGGGAGGGAGGGGGCGCCTGCGCGCACACACCAACAAACAGGACGGAAGGGAGGGGGAGCTGCGCACACACCACAAACAGGACGGGAGGGAGGGGGCGCTGCGCGCACACACCAACAAACAGGACGGGAGGGAGGGGCGCTGCGCACACACCAACAAACAGGACGGGAGGGAGGGGGCGCTGCACACACCAACAAACAGGACGGGAGGGGGGGGCGCTGCACACACCAACAAACAGGACGGGAGGGAGGGGGCGCTGCACACACCAACAAACAGGACGGGAGGGAGGGGGAGCTGCGCACACACCAACAAACAGGACGGGAGGGAGGGGGCGCTGCACACACCAACAAACAGGACGGGAGGGAGGGGGCGCTGCACACACCAACAAACAGGACGGGAGGGAGGGGGCGCTGCGCGCACACACCAACAAACAGGACGGGAGGGAGGGGGCGCTGCGCACACACCAACAAACAGGACGGGAGGGAGGGGGCGCTGCGCACACACCAACAAACAGGACGGGAGGGAGGTGGCGCTGCGCACACACCAAAACAAACAGGACGGAGGGAGGGGGCGCTGCGCACACACCAACAAACAGGACGGGAGGGAGGGGGCGCTGCGCACACACCAACAAACAGGACGGGAGGGAAGGGGCACTGACACATCACACCAACAAACAGGACGGGAGGGGGGGCGCTGCGCACACACCAACAAACAGGACGGGAGAGAAAGGGCGCTGCGCACACACCAACAAACAGGACGGGAGGGAGGGGGCGCTGCGTACACACCAACAAACAGGACGGGAGGAGGGGCCGCTGCGCGCACACACCAACAAACAGGACGGGGACGGGAGGGAGGACCGGAGGGGGGGCGCTGCACACCAACACCAAAACAAATAGGACGGGAGGGGCGCTGCACACACCAACAAACAGGACGGGAGGGAGGGGGCCGCTGCACACACACCAACAAACAGGACGCGGAGGGGGCGCTGCACACACCAACAAACAGGATGGGAGGGAGGGGGCGCTGCACACAACCAACAAACAGGACGGGAGGGAGCGGGCGCTGCACACACCAACAAACAGGACGGGAGGGAGGTGGCGCTGCGCGCACAACAACAACAACAGACAGGAGGGAGGGGCGCTTTCCGCTAACAGTACGGAGGGAGGGGGAGCTCGCACACACAACAAACAGGACGGGAGGGAGGGGGGCGACTGCGCACAAACCAACAAACAGGACGGGAGGGAGGGGGCGCTGCCGCACACACCATAACAAACAGGACGGGAGGGAGGGGGCGCTGCACATCACACCAACAAACAGGACGGGAGGGAGGGGCGCTTGCAGGTAGATCTGCTCATCATAAAGCTGACATTCGGGGGGTCAGGACAGGAATTTGAGAGGGTCAGGAAGGGGAATCGGGACGGGGGGTCAGGACGGGATTTGGGACGGGGGTCGCGGACAGGGATTCGGGGGGCAGGACAGGAAGATTTTGAGAGGGTCAGGACGGGGATTCGGGGGGGTCAAGGACAGGAATTTGAAGAGGGTCAGGACGGGGATTCGGGGGTCAGGACAGGGATTCAGGGGGGTCAGGACAGGAATTTGAGAGGGTCAGGACAGGGATTCGGGGTGTCAGGACAGGGATTCAGGGGCCGGTCAGACAGGAATTTGAGAGGGTCAGGATGGGGGATTCGGGGGGTCAGGACAGGAATGAGAGGGGTCAGGACGGGGATGTCGGGGGGTCAGGAAGGAATTGAAGAGGGTCAGGACGGGGATTCGGGGGTCAGGACAGGATTCGGGGGGGTGGGTCAGACAGGGATTTGAGAGGGTCAGGACGGGGATTCGGGCGGTCAGGACAGGGATTCGGGGGTCAGGACAGAGGATTTGAGAGGGTCAGTGGACGGGGATTCGGGGGGGTCAGGACGGGGATTCGGGGGGGTCAGGACAGGGATTTGAGAGGGTCAGGACGGGGATTCGGGGGGTCAGGACGGGGTTCGGGGGGGTCAGGACAGAAATTGGGGGTCAGGACAGAAATTTGAGAGGGTCAGGACGGAGGAATCGGGGGGTCAGGACAAAGGGATTTAGGAGAGTCGGACGGGGATTCGGGGGGTCAGGACTGGGATTCGGGGGTAGGACAGAAAGTTTGAGAGGGTCAGACGGACGGAGGGGGGGGGGGACATGGAATTTGAGAGGGTCAGGAAGGGGATGTCAGGGGGGGGCGGAGGACAGGGATTCGGGGCGCCCCTGACCCTGCATTATAGCACAAGCAATCCACACACACGCACCCGATCCCCAGAGCCCCCCACCCATCCTGCCTGCAGAG